>OX401418.1:3528194-3685694 GCA_947846245.1 Cerastoderma edule | reverse complement strand
CGGCTTAAACGATTTATTGAAAAGTTGTTAGACGATGACAAAGTTAAGAAATTCATACAGTGACAGTATATTGCCTCGCATACTTACATTCAAATGTTTGTTTTTTTAACCGGTAAGATGCAGATGCAGTAATAAATAGTGATGATTTGTCATTTATAAGTCAAATAGGCAAGCATTGTCTTTTGTCATTTACAAAAATGGAAAGACAAATAAGGCTGAGTCAGACATATTCATACAAAATGAGAGTATTCTGTTAACCAGTTAGACAAGCATGAGTGCTGACAAATTAGACCAAACTAAGACTGGTGAAGCAACACTTTTCTCAATCTGTATGAGAAATAAACGTTTCCATTAGAAAGAAAAGACCTATTTCTGTATAATGTCCTAACGTTTATATCTTATTACAAATTCATGATGAGATACATACCTCTGTTATAATAAATCAAAATTTTTTATAGATTAAAAAGTTGTGTCAGAAGTGGGATTCGAACCCACGCCCACATACGTGGACCAGAACACTCTGATTAGCAGGTAGTTCACCTTGAGTCTGGTGCCTTAGACCACTCGGCCATCCTGACAAACTATACGACGTTAGAACAGCAAATCAGGGGTTCAAATACCTTCAGACGTTTTGATAGGAATAACTCAACAAGGTTCATGACGTATGTTACAACGTGTATAAACTAGGAACTTCAAAACTCAAGAAAATGTGATCGTATTCACAGGTAAGGTAATACCCACTTTTGATAATTTTCTTCTCGAATCTCAAAATGCTCGAGAGTCCTTCTACAAAAGACCATTGATTCTCAGGTAAACAGACTTGTTTATCTTTGAACTTTTAGCCAGCGAAGTGAAAAGTGAAAGTAAACGTATGTCTAGTTTGTATGTCATCGGTTCCATGGTGTAATGGTTAGCACTCAGGACTCTGAATCCTGCGATCCGAGTTCAAATCTCGGTGGAACCTTGTTCTTACTCTTTTGTTTATTAAATCATATGCAGACCTTTTTACATCTCTTACTGTCAACGTTCTTTTAAACAGGCAAAAAATATGTTCAAATGAAGTGTCGTGTGAGAAATAAGGTTCCACCGAGATTTGAACTCGGACCGCAGGATTCAAAGTCCTGAGTGCTAACCATTACACCATGGAACCATGCGAATCTTCATATACATATAATCCAAATATTATCCACATATATATCATTTATATAATTTATCATGAATGAATTTGAGTATGAATAACAAAGGTCACACAATTAAATTGGCTTCTGCTTTACAAACACATCTTTCGGCTTAACCGAAACCATTATTTTAGAAAAAAGAACGGACAGTAGCAAATGTTCAAGCACGTCAGGACCCACTCTTTATACTCCCCATCATCAATCAAAGCCCCACTATCCACAAAAAACAGGGGGAAATACCACACACCACCCCATGTGAAACCATGGGCATGGCCAGCGATACGCATCAGTTTCAAAACTGGAAACAACGATATTATGCAATACATTGCCCTAAATCTCCAAATAGACACCAAATCCCAACATTTTCACTTCTACCTATAACAATTTCGCGGGGAGACCACTTGACCCCCAAAGATTGTAGGAGAGGATACACCCCCTAGCACCCATCCCCGTAGGTGCTTAAGTATTATTTGAATCTGGCTATACCCTTGGATACGCTTCGAGCCTTGAACATTCCTTACATCTCTTACTTCTGCTAATGACAAGGATTTTGTTCATATTGGGAGAGATTGCAGGCCTCTATACTCGACATGATAAAGGAAAACCCGAGTTAAGTCCCTTTACAAGTTGGATCTATTCACCATGTGAGCACGTGCACCAGGGCGCGGAATTTAATTGCAAAGTAAATCCGGGAACCAACCCAGTTCTCAGACTGGTAACCTTCCGACAATTTGTACCCGTCCGCACGGATCGACAATTGGAAATTAGACTACGTCAGAGAGGTAAGTAAACACTGTTCAGTGACCGGGAATCTGAAATTATTGACATCATACGTAAACATGTGATGGGTGGGGTGTAAGCTTGGTTTGTTTCTTAATTCATAATATATGGCCTTTTGCTCTGATTGGTTTGAATGGTATTATTTGTGATTGTGTCGAGAAGATCGTCCAGAGATCTAAGCTACGGCGTTTATTGACTGTCACATCAGTGGTACCCAAGGTAGATGTAGATCTATGTGGTCTAGAATTGGAGGGAAATGGAAACTTGGAAAATCTGGGGTGTTTTAATGGATCAGCAGGTGCGTAGCTAAGTTGAATCAGGAAGTGTGTGATCTTTGGCATGCTCCCCCACACCTGAAATATTTTACCTCCTACAACAAGAAAATACACATAAAACTTTAGGACAAAAATCACTAAATTTATATGAGATGCATAATGCATACCTTAGATGGTTATTTTTTATTATTAATATAATTATAATATATGGACAATATGTCACAGGCGCATACCCTGCATACAGGTAGCTATAGCCTGATAAATACTATGTGTGCTCTGATAACCTGCTTCCTAGACAGGAGTTCCCAAGACAAGATCATAAACAGAAATAACAATGATTCCCATGTTTGCATTACTGATTAGTCTGGGCTGTAACATTTACCAATCTGATCATTGTGATCATTACTATAGTCTTGCAATAAACCCTCTATATACTGTATAGTATAGTACATAGTACTAAACCCAGGAGAACTATAGACCCCTTATATGGCCTGAATCACTTACTATAGTCTAGCAATAAACCCTTCATATACTGTATAGTATAGAACATAGTACTGAACCCAGGATAACTATAGACCCCTTATATGGCCTGAAGCACTTACTATAGTCTAGCAATAAACCCTCCATATACTGTATAGTATAGAACATAGTACTAAACCCAGGAGAACTATAGACCCCTTATATGGCCTGAATCACTTACTATAGTCTAGCAATAAACCCTCCATATACTGTATAGTATAGTACATAGTACTAAACCCAGGATAACTATAGACCCCTTATATGGCCTGAATCACTTACTATAGTCTAGCAATAAACCCTCCATATACTGTATAGTATAGAACATAGTACTAAACCCAGGAGAACTATAGACCCCTTATATGGCCTGAAGCACTTATTATAGTCTAGCAATAAACCCTCCATATACTGTATAGTATAGTACATAGTACTAAACCCAGGATAACTATAGACCCCTTATATGGCCTGAATCACTTACTATAGTCTAGCAATAAACCCTCCATATACTGTATAGTATAGTACATAGTACTAAACCCAGGATAACTATAGACCCCTTATATGGCCTGAATCACTTACTATAGTCTAGCAATAAACCCTCCATATACTGTATAGTATAGAACATAGTACTGAACCCAGGATAACTATAGACCCCTTATATGGCCTGAAGCACTTACTATAGTCTAGCAATAAACCCTCCATATACTGTATAGTATAGAACATAGTACTGAACCCAGGAGAACTATAGACACCTTATATGGCCTGAAGCACTTACTATAGTCTAGCAATAAACCCTCCATATACTGTATAGTATAGTACATAGTACTGAACCCAGGAGAACTATAGACCCCTTATATGGCCTGAAGCACTTACTATAGTCTAGCAATAAACCCTCCATATACTGTATAGTATAGTACATAGTACTGAACCCAGGAGAACTAAAGACCCCTTATATGGCCTGAAGCACTTACTATAGTCTAGCAATAAACCCTCCATATACTGTATAGTATAGTACATAGTACTGAACCCAGGAGAACTATAGATCCCTTATATGGCCTGAAGCACTTACTATAGTCTAGCAATAAACCCTCCATATACTGTATAGTATAGTACATAGTACTGAACCCAGGAGAACTATAGACCCCTTATATGGCCTGAAGCACTTACTATAGTCTAGCAATAAACCCTCCATATACTGTATAGTATAGAACATAGTACTGAACCCAGGATAACTATAGACCCCTTATATGGCCTGAAGCACTTACTATAGTCTAGCAATAAACCCTCCATATACTGTATAGTATAGAACATAGTACTGAACCCAGGATAACTATAGACCCCTTATATGGCCTGAAGCACTTACTATAGTCTAGCAATAAACCCTCCATATACTGTATAGTATAGTACATAGTACTGAACCCAGGAGAACTATAGACCCCTTATATGGCCTGAAGCACTTACTATAGTCTAGCAATAAACCCTCCATATACTGTATAGTATAGTACATAGTACTGAACCCAGGAGAACTATAGATCCCTTATATGGCCTGAAGCACTTACTATAGTCTAGCAATAAACCCTCCATATACTGTATAGTATAGAACATAGTACTAAACCCAGGAGAACTATAGACTCCTTATATGGCCTGAAGCACTTACTATTGTATTGCACTTCACCCTCAATATAGAGAAATTGGTTCATGCATCCGCAGCATAAATCTTACAAAACAACATTAATTTTGCAAAGGGAGAATTGCACATAATCATCATGAGCAACTATGAATACCATAATTGAGTATAAAAACAACTTTTTTATGTTGTTTGTTAAATTAAATGTGGTCTGTTAATAACTTCCAATTTTGACCAACCAGAAAATTTTATATGAAGTAAATGAACTTAAAAAGAGACTTCATTATTCCGTGTTTTATTATAGATATCAAACAGATTCCAGGCCTAGATGAAGCTGTAAAGTTTTGAGAATGTCACTTCGTAGACATTTGTTGCTGCGAAACGCCAGCAGGGACATGTTATACGAGGGTCCCACACTACAGACTCTGTCAGAGGAAAGACCAAACCAAAAGGATGTGGTAAGACACAAACTATTAACCCATTACCAAACAATTAATACATTTCACCAGTTTGTAGCAGACGACTCTTGAAAACATTGTGGGAAAATGAGAAATTGCTCTTAACCAGTAATTTCTTCTTTTCCCACAATGTTTTCTGCCCTAACAGAAGATTATTTTTCAATTTCATCACCTTTTGAAATGTCATCTGCAAACTCTTTCAATTTTTAACAGTCGAAAATTTGGCGTTTGGTGAAGTATTAAGTAAAGACATTATTATATGTATTATCAATACTGACATTTAAACTAAAACTTTACATCATTTATAGAAATCTTTTGGTGCAAGATTAAAACATTTGCTTCACATTTATGATGGTATTACTTTAGTATTGCATTGAACCCTGGATGTAACCATCTTTGGGGCCTCCGTGGTCTAGTGGTTAGAGTACAGAACTTGAAATCACATGGCCCCTCTCCGCGTGGGTTCAAATCCTGAGAGGGATATAGATTTTCATGAGAGGCAGTCTCCCGACTGACTTACGGAATGCTGATGGTTCTACCCACCTTAACCAGCCCTTAAGGGCAGTTGAGTATGGGGTCTTCATCCATCATTAAGAGTCGGGCATCGCTACATAACTGAAATAATGTTGATGTGATGTAAAACCCATATAAAAAAAACAAAAAAAACATCTGTGATCATGAGAAGGAAATGACATAGGTTCATGACAAATCCTATGGATGGACATTGGCAGAAGTAAAGAGTCGTTTTAATGGTATATAAATAATAGAGCAAGGGATTTATTCCATAATATATAATTCCATGCTTTAAAGGTACTTATTCACAGATTTGAGGAAAGTTTTACATTAAAATTATATTTCTCTAAAACTGTCTAGCAGCTGCTCTGTTGTATGAGCCATACAGGAGAATAGCCATGAGACATACAGGAGAATAGCCATTAGAAGTTAACTAGATCTGTATTAAGAGGAGCACCACTTGTTTTGTGGGAGTATTCTTTGACAAGATTCTATAAAACCCTTGCCTAGTACTTGTGACTCTTTGCAAAACCATAAAATAACTGAAGAACTGTTGTTGACAATGAAACAAATATCAGAAAATCACCTATGTTGGTTTTCCAATTTCTTCTCCATGAAGCCCACTACAGATCTTGATGCCACATATCTTGATGATACCCAAGATGAGTCGCACACGTCTTCCACCATGATTGTGGAACAGGAGCCGAGGGCTAGTAGGGCGAGTGAAGGAGCAGTAGCCACAGAGCCCGGGCATGTTGACATGGCCCAGTCAAGGTCGCCCATCTATCGACCCCCCAACAGACCCGGGTTCTTCACTAGCAGGTGACAGATCAGTTATTAATCCTAGAAATATTCCTGATAGCTTAACCCTTTCCCAAACAATAACGACATTTGACCACTTTGTTGCAGACAACTTTAGAACACATTGAGGGAAAAGGAGAAATTGCTCCTAACGAGCAATTTTTTTCCTTTTCCCACAATGTTTTCTGACCCATCAGAAGATTATTTTCTAATTTCACCACATTTTGAAATGTCATCTGCAAACTCTTTTAAATTGGGACAGTTAAAAATGTGTTGTTTGGGAAAGGGTTAACCCTTTACTCAATAGAAACTCATTTTGACACGTCTGCAGCAGAAGACTTAACCCTTTACCAAACGCAAACTTTTCTACTGTCCAAAATTGAAAGAGTCTGCAGACGACATTTTGAAATGTGATGAAATTGAAATACAATCTTTTGATGTGGCAGAAACATTGTGAATCATGAGCAATTTCTCCTTTTACCACAATGTTTTCATCTGCAACAAAGTGGTAAAATGTCGTTGTTGTTTGGTAATGGGTTAAGGAACTAAGGTAGGGGATCTCAATTGCATGGTGGTTAGAGTACATAACTTGACATCATATGGTCTTTCTCCATGTGGGTTCAAATCCCAGTGACAGCATTTGGATTTTCATGAGAGGTAGTCTGCTGACTGACTTATGGAATGCTGATGGTGAGACCCCCCTTGACTAGCCTTTATGGGCATTTTAGTTTGGGGTCTTTATCCATCATTAAGAATGCAATTTAAGTTTAATAATGTTGATGTTAATGTAAAACCCATATGAAAAAGGAAAAAAAGAAAACAAAGTGACAAAAAGAGAAATTCCTTATTCCAAGCAACTCGATATTTCAAAGGAAAACACAGATTTTCAGGGTTTGTAATTGCCACCTGCTCTTAAATTCCGTTTGTGCCAGTCATAAATTCCCATGCAGGGAAATGGGAACATTCAGTATTCCCTTAAGGTGCCATCTGTTAAGAGAATATAAAACACATCATGAAGAAAATATTATTTATACTATATTTTGTCGTCTGCTGTTGCTTTCAAATTTGACAAATCATAAATGCCCATAATGGGAATTGGATTATCCTTTAAAGCCTGTTAGTTTAGATTGGATTGAGTGGCTTTACCCATTTAGTATGCATTAAAGACAGCAATAATAAAGAAATGATAAAGTTGAAAATATTCAAATTTTGAAACTGAAAAGAAAGTAATATCACAAAAGGATGAATTATTTGTCTTGTGCAGTTTTTTATTTTTTCAAAGTGGTCTTTTATGTTGTTAGGTTAAGATTAGTAAAAACCATGAAAAAAGAAATTGCTTATTTCAAATAATTTCCTCTTTTGATAGAGTGGTTTCTGAAGGGTTCTGCTTGAGATGAGTTAAAGTGAGTCACTTTGAAATAAGGGATTTAACCCTCTACCATTCCAAATTTTCGAGTGTTCCAATTTGAAAGAGTTTGAAGACGATATTTCAAAATGTGATGAAAGTGAAAAATAGTCTCCTTAAAGGGCAGAAAACCATGTGGGAAAAGGAGAACTTGCTTATTAAAAGCAATTTTTCCTTTTCCGATAATGTTTTCGATAGTCGTCTTGCAACAAACTGGTCAAATGTCGTTATTGTTTGGTAATGGGTTAAACCTGTCTTATTGCTGGCCTTTCTTTTTTACAGCAGGAGAGATGGTGAAGCCAGTTTTCCAACCACAAGCAAGGGTCCCCCTGGTACACCATACACAGAAATAGAAGAGATAAAGGAAGACACAAAGAAACTAAAGGTGTTTGATCAACATTTATTTCCTTAACCCTTTACCAAACGCCAAATTCGCAACCATCCCAATTTGATAAATTATTGTTTGGTAATGGGCTAAACATGCTCAGACAGTGGTCCATCATTTACAGAAATAGATATGACTAAACAATGCCAATTCAAAGAAATCTGTTCACTATTTATTTTTATTAACATGTTTCAATAATCCACACACTATTGTTCTAATGGTATGCCATAAATAGTAGAAAAAAAAAGCAAAACTAGAACAAATCAAAAACAACAAGAATATTAACTATCAATTTTTCCCTCAGATGCTCTGCTTTCTCTGGTATACCATAAAAGAGCCATATAAGGTACATAGAAAAATTGTGTCAATGAAATTGCTGGATTGGGAAACCAGTTACTTCGGCTTTTTGGGAAAACTGCATGACTTTAAAGATATTTAAATTGGGTCCATTTTATGGGCCCCTGTTATATAAGCTGAAATAGCCTCATCATCAGTATAGCTTATGAAGCTTAGAAATCTGTTAATACTTTTTTTATTATAATTACAATTGTCCCTATTGAGCATTTTACACAGTAAAAGAAGAATGAAATCCGTATAAAGTAAAACAAAAATTGATTCAATTTGATTACCAATAATACAATTATATGAATCCTTTCAGCCAATTCCTCCTCCATTAAAGTTCAACTTTGCCTCAACTTCGAAGGACAGTCGAGCAAGTCTGCCATTTTCTCCCATCACCGGTTCCCAGCAATCCTTTCATTCAATTGGTGGGGGAGATGATGATGATTTGGTTCCCGCTCTTCCCATGAGCCCAGCTGCCTATCTCGCCTCGAGTACACCCAACCAACACAAAAACATCTCCGCAAGCACACCAATTTGCCGAAGTATCATGGATAACTCGTGAGTGAGCTTTAATGACCATTAAGATACGGTAGGGCAGTTAAGTTATGGGTCAAACTCCATAGATAATGAGCTTGGCATTACAATATGAATTAGCTATTTGTGGAGAGCATTTTAAACCCAATGAAACAATGATTTCAGCATTAGACCTTAAAGATTGAGTGGCAGTCTGTCACAAGATTTTTGGGTTTTTCAACGATTTGATTCTTTTTTTTCTATTCTTCTATACATCACTAAATGAAAATGTTTAACAACCATAATGTCCAGTTCAACTTCAATATTTAGCATGATAGCATCATTAACTTGAGTGTTATTGAAAATGTGCATTTTAGTCCACAGTAGCAGGTTGGAATTGTATTATATTCTCAAAAACATGCTCTAGTTATGACTGGATGGTAATGGGTAAAAGACTTTTCTATTTAAGTTTCTTATATAGCTTGATGATAGTTTGTAGGTTCAATAAAACATATGTATAACAGGGCTGTTAATTTGGAACAGGGTTGGGCTGTAGGGGGTGGGAGGTTAGTTAGGGACTAATATGAAAGAAAAAGGCTGTTTCTTTTGATTTAATTTTGAGGTTATATTGAGTCAAAATTTATGTGGTTTTATGATGAACATGTTCTAAAATCCTCTTTTTGCAACATTTAACATCTGAGTACATGTTTGGGAGGTCCAAGCTCACCCTTATCAAGTTAGAGTAAGACGCATTTGGCTTCCTTACTAATCATTGTTAGGAGTTAAAAGGCTATTGAAATATCTCACATATTAATTGTTAATTTTCAGAATTTTCGTCAATAACCCAGAATGCAACATGTGTCGTATATGTCACGAGGACGGGAGTAAAGAGTCGTTGATTTCCCCGTGTGATTGTACGGGTACCATGGGAATGTTACACATGTCTTGTCTGGAAACATGGCTTGGTACGTCCAACACCACAAAATGTGAAATCTGCCAGTTCAAGTTTATCGTTCACAAGAAACCACATTCATTCAAATGGGTATGTAGATAGTGGTTTAGATAGGAGAGCTTTTTCGGTACTTTTACTGCAAGGTGTCATTAACTCTTTACTACCTGCAGACGACATTTTGTTTATTTGAAGCAGACAACTTTAGAAAGGCTTTGTTAATAAACGCCACATTTTTGCGTCTTGCAGCAGACTACTTTCATAAACATTGTGGTAAATGGAGAATTTGTCACAAGCAATTTCTCCTTTTGCTGATTTGCTTTTTCAATCTATTTGTATATCACAAGAGCAGAACTGAATGGTTTTCCACATGATTGCAAAGTTTTTCTCAAGTTGTCTTCTTCAAGAAAAATAAAATATCGTCTGCAGGTGGTAAAGAGTTAATTATTCTCAAACTATGGTAAGAAGGATGTACATTTATAAGAGTATTTTAGATAGTCCTTGAAATTCCTGCTCCAAGAGGTAAACATGACATTTTGTGTACATTCATGCTTTTGAACACATTTTTGGTCATGATAACTGCAGGCAGTGTCCTTAATCTGCAATCAAGCTTTGAATAACATAAGAATACATGACTTGTTGGTATTAACCCATTACAACAACATTAACCCTTTCCCAAACAATAATGACATTTGACCACTTTGTTGTAGACAACCTCAGAAAACATTGTGGGAAAAGGAGAAATTGCTCGTAATTCCCACGATGTTTTTTGCCCTATCAGAAGATTATTTTTCAATTTCATCACATTTTGAAATGTCATCTGCAAACTCTTTCAATTTGGGACAGTCGAAAATTTGTTGTTTGGGAAAGGGTTAAGCAGCATATCTGGATTGGCATTGTTGTATATTTTTTTGTAGAAATAGACTATAACTGCTTGACATACATATATATATATATATATATAGCTGTACTGCTCTTCATATATCACTTGCTAGTAATCATTAAATTAGAATTTAACACTGCTTCGTGTTGTTCTTCAGTATTACGTAAGTCCGTACATTGGTACGTATGTGAACAACCCACAGCAACCAAACAACGATGTTACAGCATCAATAGAAAATGTCAACATTAAATTAATGTTTCTTTGATACCTTTTTGTTGTTTTTGTTTTCAAATTGATTGTTGAAATTTAGTTAAAAAGATACTAATAAAGTAATTGTTGACTATATAAGATTTAATGAAAACTTTAGTCTATAATTCATAGATATGCAGATCATTGAAATCTTTTTTTAAGTTTTATGTTTTTTGTTTGTAAAATTTGATGAAACTAAACTTTCCACATATAGTTCTGTTCGTTGAAATCTCTTTCTTGTTTCTTGCAGTACATGAGAGAGCCCTCATTGAAGCAGGAACGGTGCCTCATGTTGAAGGACTTTGTGATCACCCTGACACTGTGTTTATTGATGCTCCTTGTGAATGGGTTATGCCTGGTGTTCGCTTGTCGATTAATCGAGGAGAGAAAGCTCGGCCCTGCCTCTGTGCTCATCATTATTGTCCTGGGTGGAACATTCTTCTTCATTGCCTGGGTGTGGGTGAGTAGTGATGACATTTGTATTTTCATGAGAGCTAGTCTCCAAGGGTGATTTATGGAATGCCGAAGGTTTTTCCCGGGTTGATCAACCCTTATTGGCAGTCAGGTGTGGGATCTTCCCATATCATTATGAGCTGGGCATCCCAACATAACCGAAATAATGTTGATGCCATGACTGTAAAACCTCATACAAACAAACAAAGTCTCCAGGCTGAAAGGGCATACTGATGGTTCCGCATGGCTTGATCAAGCTTTATGGGCAGTCAAGTTTGGGGTCTCCATCCATCATTAGCTGGGCATTGCAACATAACTCAAATAATATTGTTAAGTATGGACGAAATGGACAAAAAAATAAAGTTGGTGAGTATGTTTGGGAGAAACCCTTTGCAGGAACTGCTGAAGATGTATTAACCCTTTCCCAAACAATAATGACATTTGGCTACTTTGTTGCAGACGACTTAAGAAAACATTGTTGGAAAAGGAGAAATTGCTCGTGACGAGCAATTACTCCTTTCCCCACAAGGTTTTCTGCTCTTTCTGAAGAATATTTTTCAATTTCATCACATTTTGAAATGTCATCTGCAAACTCTTTCAATTTGGGACAGTCGAAAATCTGTTGTTTGGGAAAGGTTTAAGAGAAAGTCACTTCTATGAATGACAAATGATGTACGTATGATGGATAGAGGATACTCCATTCTGCATCAGTATCCTCCTTATTACATATCCTAAACATCAATAGAAGTTAATTCGTTCTTTGAAGTATTTTCACTTGGGCTTATGAGTATAATGGACATTAATTATTTGTAAAATGTGATTACTGGTTTTCACTGAAAGAGGAAATTGGTTTTAACGACTGTCAAAAAAGTAATAAAAATTGATGATAAGAAAAAAATCAGAAAATAATAAAAGCAATAAGAATAATGAGAAAAATAATTATAAGAAAAGAATCAGACTTACACATTATTAAAGAATTTCATTTAATTCTAGATATATCAATCTAACATCCTCATAAAAAAAAAGATAAAGATATATAAATACATTCAATTATTTCAGTTTGTTGTACGACGATTCCTCCACCAACTACGCCAGTGGCACGACACACACCACACATTACAAATCACTCAGACAACGGTGCCTAATTCCACATCACCAGCATCAGAAACATTCAGGAGATCGAAATTGAAACTTCCAAAAGCTTTTCAGGTAAGATTATTCAACCCAGCCCTTTTCAGTCAATTAGATACATTCACCAAGGCCTAGTGGTTAAGATGTTGGGACGGGGTGGTTAAAGATCTGAGCCCCAAAGTTGGCGTTTGTCCGGAAAATGTTTCTCTTGGGGCGTGTTCCAAAATGGCAGATTTGTGAGCCGAGAGCAAGCTAAATTAATGGTTACCGACTTATATCAGCTTTGCACCTGGGATAGTGATAGAAGTTGGGAGGCACTTGGTATAATCAATGAAAAGTGTCTCATAAGTCAAACTGTCTTGTCCTTTCACTAGAAGTAAAACTATAATAAACAAAACCTTTACCTTTTAGATATATGTAAATGATCTGAATTGAATGGATAAAATCACATGGCCTCTCTCCAGGTGTGTTCAAATCGTGGTGAGGACATAGTCATTTTCATTAGAGTCAGTTTCCCTGTTTATTTAGAGCATGCTGATGGTTCTACCCAGCTTGACCAGCTGTTGTGGGCCGTCAGGTTTCGGTCTTCCTCCATCAGTATAGATCATACATCGCAACATAATTGATATAGTGTTGATGCAATGTTTAATCAATAAAGAATAAAATGAATATAAAAGGACTAAATGGCTTATATGTATAGTATGAACAATAAAAAGCTGTTTCCAAATGCAGTAGAAATTATAATGACATAAGAGGTATTTGGTCATAATGTGCCAGTTTGCATTTCATGGCACCGGTAGTTCTTTATTTTACCTAGTTTCAGGTGTGTTTGGTACTTCTTTTCATAAACCCCTATGTTAACATGACTGCAGAAGACAACCTTGTGACTAAATCGTTCATTTTTTTTATGTAAAACGTCTAGGCATTATTGTTTTCATGGCCTAGTACTGGTATAATCCCCATGAAGCATATCAAAAACTAAAGTATAACCAAAACATTGTCAAATTTGCTTTTATTTTAATCAAGCTTAACAATCAACCAAGAATAGAGAAATTGATGAAAAACTTTCAATACAGCAAAGCAGCCAAAAGTCTCAAGACTGAACAATTTTGAGAGGTACTCTTCCCACTGACTAAGGGAATGTCAATGGTCCTACCCTTACAGGCTTTCAAGTTTGGGGTCTTCCTCCATTACTATAAGCTGATGTGCAATGGAACTGAAATTATGTTGAATTTGATATAAAATCCAAATAAACTTATAAGGAAAATATATCTCTCACAAAAAATGAAACCGAACAACAAAAAAAGGAAATCTGTGGGGATGTTATGGTTAGCATTAGGGACTAGAGACCGGCCAACCCAGGTTTGATCCTTTATGGTGATCATCTTTTTCACTGTGGAGATCTTTGGCAAAACATATTTTATAACCAAACACTTATAGGTCATCCAGGGAATAAATACTATAAAGCGCAACAGTATGCTACATAAATTGATGTTTGAAAAAATTCAACGACAACACTTTTTAAGTAAAATCATTATAATATTATTTCAACAGTTCGTCTTACGCCTTCATCAGGATAATGAATTTAAATATAAACAACGGACGGGACATCATAAGATAACTTTAACTTACTTTGCCGAAAAACAGATGCACATGCTAAATAATTAATATACAGAACAGTTCACTTCAATAGAAACAGTATAGTACTATAAACTGATGGAAATACAAACAAACAAAGCCCTACTTTACCTTTCAGAGAAAGAAGCTACAGTCGGAGGACATACAGGCCCCAACGCTCGCTTCCTCCACGTACGTCAGTTTTTCCCTCGAGACATTTCAGTCGTACAAGGCAGCCATGTGTAATCCTGTCGTCCCAGCAACAGAACCACTGTTACAGGAGGACCAAAATAACAATGAGATTAACTCCCTTGGCTGTCGTAGTTCCTCGATTATCTCCCTTTATGAGCATGAAGGTGATAACACTGTGATTTATTATCAGCCGTCAGAACTGGGCTCGACAGTGACCTACTGCGGGGATAAGGGTAGGTTACTACGGGAAACAGGCGTTTAACCTCTCCTGGGGTTAACAGTGTTTATCGTATTTAGGTACTGTATGAAATTACCTATCTGAGGTAAACAAGAGTTCTTATACCTTAACCCTTATAGTGCTGGATCCGACTTCATGCATATGCAAACAGGTTAGATCCAGGCCAGCCACCAAGAAAATTGGCAACTGGCCTGGGATCTATTTTTAGAAAATTACCCAGTATTCTTAAGATTAATGTAGAATGCCAGTCATGAAGATAGCACGAGTAGAGGGAACTTCTGACGTAAGATTGACAATTGCACTCGGGATTGTTGATAAGTCAGGCCCCTGAACCTCAGATCACATGACCACCTTCGTTTTCCATGCGAGGTAGTCTCCGAACTTCCTTACTGATTGTCATTGGTTCTAACCAGCTTGACATATGGGCAGTTGAATATTGGGTCTTCCTCTATCATTTAAAAGATGGACAGGACATCGCAACATAACTGAACTGGAATTAAGTTTATGCCTTGAAAACATTTATATAAACAAATAAATCTTCTTAGGTAGATGAATCATAATATGGGCCGCGTCACGCAAAAAGGGGCACTCGGACATCAATAAAAAACGCTGACTCAGCTCTTTCTTAGCGCTATTATTCCAGCATCTAGTAACGACAGTTATCATTTGTATTTATTTAAAGGTAGAACTTGATGTCCTCTAAGATGGCAAACAGTGTAACCTCAGACCAGCCACCACGTCAGTGACGTGGCGGCTGGTCTGGGGCTACACTGTTTGCTATGTCCGAGTGCCCCTTTTCCCTTGACGTGGCCCATATGAAGATAAGATGACATTGATTTAACGACAACAGGGTATTTTTTACTGTTTATCCCAAAGAATATTTTTTGGTTGTCTTGTGATCAAAGAGGTTTGATAAATCTTGTCATTTCATGAGTTCCACATAGTTACAATGTTTTCAAGATCTGGTTTCACTCACACATGACTTTTTGTCTTTTGCAGGAGACAGTTCTTGAAAACATTTTAACTAAAGAAGGCCATTTTACAAACAGAACTTACTGCTTAATCAACTCAAAGATTGGATTTGGTAGCTTTGCTCTTCAAAGACATTGCTTCACTATTAAGACCAATTTTCAACATTCCAACAATGTGTTTCATTCAAAGATTTTCTTGTAATTTGGTTTGAGGAATGAGTTTCTGAACCCTTACCCATATATAGGAATATGTAGCAGGTTTAGATTTAAAGCAACTGAAGACAACAAATAAAAGAAAACTGAAAATATGGTTTCTTGGTAATCTTGGGCAGAAACCATGGTGACAAAAGAATAAATTACTCATTTTCAACAGTTCATCCTTTTGTCACAAAGGTTTCTAATTTCTCCTGCATCGGATATTGAGGTATTTTTGAGAAACGTGTTCAAGATACATTATTGTATTTTGGGCGTTCCTGGCCCAATGGTTAGAGTACAGAATTCGAAATCACACGGCATTTTATCAAAGCAAATTTAATAGAAGCCATTGTGGCAAATATTTGAATTGCTCATTGGAAGCAGTGTTCTCCTTTTGTTACAATTGTTTTTTCAAATCTCCAGATGGTAGTAAACTAGAATAAGTTTACATGGCACAATCAAGGAGTTTTTTGAGTCACATAAAAAAGATGGTTGCTTCAATAATCTAGGTATTTGTAGTCATTCAATATGTTAGAAGCAATTGTTACAAGATGAGCAATTGCTCAAAAAGACAATGGTATTCATAATGGCTTTTCCATGTGTTTGCTCGACTAGCAGATTTTAAAAAACTATTGTGGCAAACAGAGCAAAAACTCAAAATGAGCAATTGCTTCATTTTGCTACAATTATTTTTACCATTCCATGCAATATGATCATTATTGCAGTCTGCTGTATGCTGATAGTCTCAATTTGGCAGACACAAAATGCTATATTAAGGAATAAGTGAATGTGGCATGCAATAAGGGGCAAACATCTTTGACTCATTGGTAGTTCAATCTCAACTTTGTCTTTATTGAGAACAGTGGTCTAAGGGAAGAGCTTTGGCCTCGGGATACAAGTCTGGGTTTCAGCCATGAGTAGCGGGTCCACTCTGTGACCTCTTTGAGTCATAATCGGCCCAAGTACTGGTTATGTCTCCAGGAAACAGAATTCAAAGTGATAAATCAAAGTTGTAAAAGCTTGCTACACAATCAATGTTGAAGAAATAAGTTTAAACTTCCACTATTGAGGATGAGTTGTATTAATTTGGTTTGTCTTCCATTGACTATGTCTTCCATTGACTATGTCTTCCATTAACTATGTCTTCCATTGACTATGTCTTCCATTGACTATGTCTTCCATTGACTATGTCTTCCATTAACTATGTCTTCCATTAACTATGTCTTCCATTGACTATGTCTTCCATTGACTATGTCTTCCATTGACTATGTATTGCATCATGTTGATTTCTATTGATTGTACATAACTATTTATTTGAATTATTTCTCATTTACATTCATGAAACATTTACATTTTGTAGAAATTAAGTAAATTGCATAGTTATTTAATAATATGGTTGTTAAACTTAAAAAGAAATTGTTTTGTTTTTTTCTCTCTGACTTCTTATTCCCATTTTACTTTCTTTATCAACACATTACAACCTAAAGCCACATTTTTTCGTATTGCAGCAGACGACTTTCAAAAAGCAATGTGGCTAAAGGAGAAATTGCTTGTCACAAGCAATTTCTCCTTTTGCCACAAAGCATTTCTTATCTACACTCATATCACAACAGCAGAACTGAAAGGTTTTTCCCATGTTTACAAACCATTTCTAAAGTCGTCTGCTTCAAATAAAAACATGTCATCTGCAGGAGGTAAAGAGTTAAACCATGCAAGAAGGAACATTTTAAGACCATGAACAGAAAGAATAACCTGGACAGGACCTAACATACCTAACAGGGAGATATAAGATAGAATGGGGATAATGCTTTCTTCAGCAGTATTTGAATCATAATGCTTCAGTCAACATAACTTTCTATACCTCTAATATTTCCTTACACTTAACTCTACAATCTTCTTTTCAAGCCCCAGGCAGTTTTCCCATATAAACATACATAAAGTTTCATATTCCATTGTTTAATAATGTAGTTATAGGCCATCAAACATGCACAGAAAATCTGCGCGGAAAATTCTGATATAAAAATCATGATGGACTCTGGACTCGAAGGCCTCAGTCAATATAGCAATAGCTTTAGAGACCAGAAATCTTGAATATAAAACATGATACTTTCTATTAGATATATCAATATGGGGGTTTAGACTTTTTTTAAGCCTAAATTTGTTTGAAATTTTGGGAGCCACAGGGGAACCGCTTTATACTGAATATCGTGGTTTTAAGAGATCATGTTATAAAGGGGCTGCAGAATAAATGATCAGTTGTGATAGACATATATATCATTCTTTTGGGTACATTGGTGCAGTGGTAGAATCTCGGTCTCTTGTACCAGGACTAGCCCGCAAGTCAGCGCTTAGTATCCAGAAAGCAGTTGTCAAAAGTGGGTTCAATAAGCTTTAACCCTTTACGGAACACCAAATTTTCGACTTTCCCAAATTGAAAGAGTTTGCAGACGACATTTCATACTGTGATGAAATTGAAAAACAATCTTCTGATAGGGCAGAAAACATTGTGGGAAAAGGGGGAATTGCTCATTAAGAGCAATTTCTCCTTTTCCCACAATGTTTTCCAGAGTCGTCTGCAACAACCTGGTGAAATGTCATTATTGTTTGGTAATGGGTTAATGAAGTAAAGCCATGGTTGTCATGAAAATGATTAGCTTTACTGATGAAGAAATACCGGAAGGAATGTTTACTGACTGATGGAAATAGTGTTGAACATTGTACAAAACTGTAACTCCAGACTCAATAGTTGGTATAGAAGCAATCGGACTTTCTGCTTCAAATGCATAACAACTCAAAATTCAATGCTTAATCCCATAATTACATTAACCCTTATAGTGCTGGAACCCACTTCATACTTATGATAAGATCACAGGCCAGCCGCAAATTTATTTGGCGGCTGGCCTGTATCTAACTATATCTAACCCATTTGCTACTCTGAGTATCTTTTTCAACAGACTTAGGCAGATAATTTAGGTTTTGGAAAGCAGACAACAACAAAATCTATTTTTAGAAAATTTCAAAGCATTCTAAGGGTTAAGAATCCCAATGTTTTCGTTTTAAGTGGCCTTTTAACATTGTTTTGAAAGGTTCAGTTTTTTATAAAGGAGAGTCAAGTCATAGAACTAATTGTACCATGTCCAACATCTAGTGATTAAAAATAACATGTTTATGTAATACAGAACCTCAACTAGTAAGTCTTAAATCCTCATAGAAATGATTAAGAACTGTTATTGTACTATCAAGGTAAGATCTGTTAATGGCTCAAAGTTGAGGATAAAATTACCTGTCATGTTTTTAATAACAGTAAATTCCTGAATTACAAGCATTAGTAAAAGAGGAATGGCGTGAGCTTTCCTTTTTTTACTATGTTTTCAAAGCATTTCAAAACAAACTGTGCCTTCCTTATGGAATGTACAATGTATCATTGGGTTATTATTACTTTATTATATTTGGGAGAGTCTTTTATGAAATTCGGCATACATAGTAAGTTAGCGGGAAATGGAAAAGAAGACTTGTATTGATTTCATATTTTAATATTTTGTTAGCACAATAAATTTGACATGATTTTTGTACCCATCCCCAATTAGGCTCTTGCGTCGTATACAAAATCATTCAGAATAATCAAACAAAAGGCATCAATAATGAATCATTATTAACCATGATAAACAATATTCATTTTGAAATTAAAAAGGAACCCTTGTGACAAAAGGAAATCAATGCTTGTTCAAAAATACTTCTTCTGTAATAAGGATGTCTTAACCCTTTACCAAACAACGAATTTTTGACTGTCCCAAATAGTTTGCAGACGAAATTTCAAAATGTGATAAAATTGGAAAGTAATCTTCTGATAAAGTAGAAAACAATGTGGGAAAAGGAGAAAATGCTTGTTAAGAGCAATTTCTCCTTTCCCACAATGTATTCCAAAGTCGTCCGCAACAAAGTGGTCAAATGTCATTATTGTTTGGTTAAAGGGTTAAATGGAAACCTGCAAGGAGGTTCCTTTTTACATAGACATGTATACAGGAAATCAAACCATGAATTACAAATCAATATCTTTCATCATTTTTGTTTTTTTATCCACTGCTTAGTATATGAAAAAATTTGTATCAGAACATTGTGACAAAAAGAGAATTTGTTTATACAAGCAAATTCTCCCCGAGTTGCAATGACTTTTCGATGCAATTTCAAACAATAAAACCACAGATTTTCACTAATAAGTTCAGGTTACTTCGATTTGTTAGCATTAATGTTAACTACTCAGAGTACACAATACAGCCAAGTCGTTAACAATGATTACCAAATAAGCACTAATATTTTGGGAATGGATACTGTACAAGAGAGGTTTCAACAGAAAATATATATATAATGCGAAAAATAATATACCTGCTCTCTCAAAATTGGAACAGGTAAAAAAAGAAAACAGAAAGGAAAAATAAAAAATAGTCGATATACCGGTATGTTCATGAAAAAAAAATACAAGTAGAAATTATACATGCTATAGAAAAATAGAGACGGTACAGCTTATAGAAAAGTTTACATATAATCCTTTATCTCAAATATCAAATAACTCACTTCTTTGATACAAAAGCACTTTGATCAACTAATAGTGGAATCATATAATTTTCAAACTGCCCTTAAAGCAAATATTAGCTTAAACTATTATGAAAATTTGCTAATCAAGAGCAATTTGTCCGTTTTACAAAATATTTTCTACCCAATAATTCGAGGAAATGTAATCTTTTATACCGGTACCGTTTACTTCCTCTCGTCTTTAACTTGGAATAGACACAAAAACAAAATAAAAAAAATGAGCCAATCACTTAAAGATTTATCAAAACGGGTAAGTTACAAAAAACTTGACATCACCTGCACTAGCCAAACTAGCCAAAAGTGTCTTGAACATCTTACACAGACTGCCTAAGGGATCAGTAGTACATATACATTTTCCCTAACCAAAATAATTCATAGATTTCATGTAAAGGCGAAAGACAGCTTTACAAAAATATTGTTGGAAACATACTAATTGATCACATGAGCATTAACCCCTTTTCCAACAATATTTTCCTACTTGCAAGATTCTTTTGATTAAAATGGTTTCAATTTCAAGTGTTGTTAGTAAAATCTTCGTTTTGGGACAAAAAAAAAGAAATCATTTTGGAAAAAGGTGATGCAAGTAAATAACTTTGAACTCTTAAAAAAAAAATCTTAACTGAACAGGATGAACAGAAATTTGATCTTTATGACTAAGACATTACTGTATTACCCTCTTTTAGATACAGAGAGCTTTAGCAACTGCAGCATTAAAAAAAATGAGCTTTGAAAAATCTAGCCAACAGTGATGAATGTTTGTTTATAAGGCTGTAAAATCTGTTCACACATTTAAACTGTCATCTATGCAGAAACACCTTCGCCCATCTTAATCAAATGGTTTTTAGAAACAATTGTAACAAAATAGAAGAAACTGGCACTCATGAGCCATTTCCTCTTTTGTCACAATAGTTTTTATCACATACCAATAAGAAATTGGATTTTTCTCATGAATAAAGGGTTAAAAAGGGTCTTTCATAGCATGAATGTTGTCTTTTCAACCAAGCAACAAATTAAAATTTGAATGAGTGAATCATATAGTAAACCCTCAGCAGTATAGCAATAGGTCCATTGTGAAGAAACCAAGATATTTTAACAAAAGGAAAAAGTGTGCAATCTCTTCTTTTGCATGACTATAGTCAACTACCTCAAACACCTTATTAGAGGATTCATGACCTAATGGGAAATCCAAAAAACAATCTTTCAATTAAATTTTACCTAATGGGAAATCCAAAAAACAATCTTTCAATTAAATTTTCCACTTTCAGAGACCTTGTAACCATTATTCAATAACACTCCTCTTGCTCACCTGCTACAAGTCTTGAGAAACCATTGTAATAAAAGGATTAGTTGCTCACGCTGAGCAACTAATCCTTTTATTACAATGCTTTCTACCTAATATCATTGAGAAAATCTACCATTTACTTGCTTTTACTTTTTCATCTGCTATTGCTTTGAATGTCAACCAGTCACATATTCCCAAAATGGGGACTGGGAGAAGTAAGCATTAATTAAGCGAGGAAATAATGGCATGGCTCCTAGGATAAACACAACCTTGAGTAAAATGTATGTACAAGTATATATTAATTCAATATGTGTACAATATACATGTATGGTTTCTTTTTAAATAGGGACACAGTCTGTATATAGATCTTTACATATGAAATCTCACATCATAAGCAAGAGTAAAGAGTTGCGAGCAATCAAGAGAGGGCTTGATGCAATATGTAGTAAATCCTGTTGAAATATGACGGATGTACTGCAAAATTGCATTTAAGATCAAAGTGATTCATTAAGGAGTTAATAAAATGTCTATGATATTCATAGGAATAGTATTTATCAACACTAAAAATTATTGCGAGCAATTCTTTTTTTTTTTATTATTGGTTTTACATCACATCAACATTATTTCAGTTATGTAGCAATGCCTGACTCCTAATGATGGAGGAAGACCCCATACTCAACTGCGGCGAGTAATTCAATCAAGGGTTTGTTGTAAAACAGCATGACCCAGTAAGTTCTTTGCAAAAGTTCATAACTAATGGTAACTGCATCATTGTTGTCAACCTTTAAATGACTTTCCAAATATTCTATTTGTTTCTATGAAACTCACAAGAGCATAAACAGACTTAATAATTCAACCTTTCTTTCATACATTTGCCAAATCATTGGTTGCCAGAAGAAATTACTTATACAAGCCGTTTTTTCATATGCAAACAACATTTGTGGTCATTTGTGGTCTTACAGATAATTGTCTTAAGTTACTTATTTCGCTCATAGACTGCAAGCTTATAAATGAGGAACAAAAAAACTGTGTCAATTATACATGTCAATTTGTTTCTGAAAAAGAAGTTTTAACACATTACTACCTAACGCCACATTTTTCCGTCTTGCAGAAGACGACTTACAAAAACCATTGTGGCAAAAGGGGAAATTGCATGTGATGAGCAACTTCTCCTTTTGTCACAATGCTTTTTCAATCCATGATTAATTTCACTTATACAATACCAAATGCAGAGAAACCCCTCCTGATGCATACATGAGATGTCTCCCATCCATACAAATGAGTCTTTTAACTGGTAACCTTTTCCCAAACAACAAATTTTCCACTGTCCCAAATTGAAAGAGTTTGCAGACGACATTTCAAAATGTGTTTTAATTGAAAAATAATCTTCTGATAGGGCAGAAAACATTGTGGGAAAAGGAAAAATTGCTCATTATGAGCAATTTCTCCTTTTCCCACAATATTTTCGTAAGTCGTCTGCAACAAAGTGGTCAAATGTCGTTATTGTTTGGGAATGGGTTAAATCTGTGTATGTAGATACACACATATACAACCATTCACGCAACACTGGCACTTAATTTGTACATGTACCTATATACACAATACTGTTCCAACATTTACACCACAAAAGCATACCATGAGCCAATCATTGCGCAATTGGAAATACAAGACATATAATTATTCAATTAATCTAATCAACAATGTTTATGTACAACTTAACTTGATTTAAACAACCATCCATACCTCTTTCTTGGAAATTTGTGGTTGGTCCAAATTGAAGCAGAAGCAGAGTATAAGGCTAAAAGAAAAATACATTTTCAATTCATTATATGGTAGAAGTCATAGCCACTAAAAGACAAAGTCCTCATTAGGTGTGTGCTATTCTTTTGTCACAGTGGGTTCTGTAGTTTTATACAGTAAGTGTGTCAATGTAAGGTAATATTGGAAAAGAATTTATCCTTGGAATGCTGGGTAATTTTAAAAAAAAATAGATTTTGGTGTCGTCTGCTTTCCAAAACCTTAAATATCTGCTTAATTTTGATAAGCAAAGATACTCAGAGTAGGAAACGGGTTAGATCATAGGCCAGTCGCCAATTTACTTGGTGCCTGGCCTGTGATCTAACCCGTTTGCATAAGCATGAAGTGGGTTGTAGCACTGTAAGGGTTAAAGTGTTGCATGGATGTATGTTAAATTAAGTTTTAAATCTTAATACAGTATGGGAATCATGGGGGCTATACCACTGATCATGCCATATTCAGCTGCGAGCTTCTTCATGTACATTGCTTCTTTCATTATTAAGGCAGGTATTACATGCAAGTTTCACCGTCATAATTACAATTTTCAGTGTTATTTACATGTTTATGTATCTATAGTCCCAATTTGAAGATAAAGCAAATCACATCAATAATGGACATTTCTGAATTGAACTAGCAATAAGTGAAGAAATTGTAATGATTTTTTCCTTTAAAATGGGTTTTCCAACAATGGCTTTAGAAGTTTGAAATGTAACACTTTCATTGATGTTCAATCATAATTAGAAGAAAGGATACTGATTTTCCTTTCAAACAAGTTTTCCAAAAATAGCTTTTGAAGCCTGAAATATACAATTGCAAATGATTTGTTTGACGGTAGTGTACATCTATGTACCTGTTTGAATATCAAAGTTTCAAAAAAGAAATCATACTGCAAATAGTTATTCTATGGTTATCTTCACACATTAATACCTAACGCCACGTTTTTGTTTCTTGCATCAGACGACTTTCAAAAACCTTAGTGGCAAAAGGAGAAATTGCTTGTCACAAGCAATTTCTCCTTTTGCCATAATGCTTTTTCAAGCTTTTCACATATTACAACAGCATAACTGAACGTTTTATCACATGTTTACAAAGCTTTTCTAAAGTCGTCTGCTTCAAGTAGAAAAGTGTCATCTGCTGCAGGTGGCAAAGAGTTAAGTTGCTGAAGCAGGTTTAGAAGTACATAGATTAAGGTAAGACCTGGGTAATGGAGGAAGGTCAGAATAACAAAATTAAAGATTTAACAGAACAAATGCCGTTTTTAAGTGAAGTTTCATATTATAAGAATCTTTCATGGATTGGAATTTTTATTGGCCAACATCATTTATTGAATTCAATGTGAAAATTCAAAATTAAAGGGAGGTAATTAATATGAAAATAAAGAACAAAATTGCTGATATTCATTTTATAAATATAAATTAAAAACAGATAAATTTTGAAAATTGGCTCGGTGAATGCCTTTGAAATGATATTTTTCTTCTGAATTACATTTCAACTTATTCTTTAACCAAAGCAAATGTCAGGTTTCCATTATCAAGGTCTTACCTTAAGCTCTTTAATTCATCATCAATCACGGAATCACAAAATGCATGTTTTCCTACAATGCAACTGTTATGAGAATGCAAGTAAACAAGGTTTTGCTTGGTACAAAAACAACATAAAGTGGGGTGGGAATTGGGTGGAATTACTCTGTACATTATACATACACTAAAGGTCTACAGCCAAGTAATGGTCTTAACTCATACCTGGTAGCAAACTCCTCCTCAGTGGTGAAAGTCCAGTTGCACTACATTACCCAATGGTATCTATCATATCTGTTAGACTTTAAAGAACAATGCCAATTGTCACATGGCATGCAAAAATAGCATAGCAACAAAAATAACTCTGAAAAAGCATCGTAATTCTATAGCGCCATAATTCTTTTTTGAAAGAATTGGATTTAAAATAGTTACTTATATGTGATGTGTCTCCTTTTATCTGATAGAGTGGCTAATGATACAAGCATCAAAGGCATAATTCTTTAGAACGAAACAAAAGAAGTTTGGAAAAACATAAAGATGACTCAGTTTTGTTTAGACATGGGCTGAATATCAGCTCGATGATTTACATAAAGGCAGTGGTAAGTGTAATGTAGTGTAAATAAACGCTGTTAGGAGCTTGACCTGGTAGTTAGATTACAAGAGAACCCTTTTTTATACAGCTAAGTGAATTGTGATTACTCATTGAACAGAACTGACAGGGCAGGAATGACATAATACGTAGACATCCATGATTACTTTGTGTTGTGTTTGACACCATGTCAACAATTTTTCAATTATGTTACGGCTTTTCTGGATCCACCAGTACTAGGCTTGGGCTCTGAAGTGACTTGCCCAAGGTCACTCTCACGAACCAGAGGTGTCTGTGGGGCTGGAACCTGGGACCACCATATTCTAAGTTTGCCACCTCCACTACTGGACCATGTTGGACCCTACAGAAGTACTGTTATAGTCTTAGTGGTATAGGAGGGGAAGTACAAATCTTTACACAACTTTTTCAAGGACTTTTTATCAAATCATATTTTATAGGTACTCCTTAGAATGGTTTCTTCAAGGTAATTCTAAAAGGTACCCACAATACAGGGTTTATATAAGAATGTTTAGAAAGGGTAATCAATTATATGACGAGTTTTGAAAATATAGAAGTCATTATCCATCATAAGCTGAGGAAAAGTGTCCATCCTTTCTTCTTCTATAGAACAGCAGACATTTTCCTGTTTTGACACTATGACACGGCACACATGAGTGTTTCTATAGTAACTGGATCAACCGAATATTTGCAGAATCTCTCCGTCAGTCTTCATCATCTTCTCTGACATAGGCAAATGGAAAGTAGCCAATCTGGAAATATAAGTTAGAACATCTATTCACCTCTTACTCCGTTAAACCTCTTTTGACAGAGAGGTAAATATTGAAAACGAAAGGCAAAAATAAGCATGGACAAAAGAACATTTTCTTAATGATTTAAATAGAAAACATTGTAACAAGGGGATAATTTGATCCAAGGAGCTGATTTTTCTTTCTGTCACAGAGAATCTTAAAGTCTAATTAATTAGTTAATGTATCAAAGTTCTGTCCTATGGAGTTAAGTTCAGGATTGTTACCATGTGGCCAATTTTTTGGAGGGAGACAATTTATCCTTCAGGTATTCAAAACATTCTTACATTTGATACTTACACATAATTACCTTAACTCTTTACCACCTTCAGACAACAATTTTTGTACTTGAACGAGACGCTTTTAGAAAAGCTTTATAAACATGTAAAAAAAAACCTGTCAGTTCTGTGGTTGTGATATGTGAATAGATTTAAAAAAGCTTTGTGGCAAAAAGAGAAATTGCTTGTGACTGGTCCTCAAGATGAGAAGATTCATGCCCTTCAATACATCCAGGCTGTTGGTTCAAATCCTGTGGATAGCAGGATCCCCATGCAACTCTTCAACTTTCTGGTTTAATCATATTTTATTCAATAAATCAACACCATTATATATATATTACAAACACTTTAGTGAAAGGGATTGGAGCAGAAGCTAAAGGCTTATAAAGTTCCTCAAGAGTCTACATTCCATGTGAGTCCTTGTTTTGTATTCAGAAAGCAGAATCAACAGTGAGTTTCATGACTTGTAAGAACATATGCCACAACTGATGTGAATTAATTAAGTTTGAACTTAATTTGTACCCACCCTTTTTGTATCACAATGTTCCCCTTTCCACCAACCCTTATCACTCCCGGTTTTACTGAGAACTGCCACTCTGTCTCCCTGTTTCAGTGAAATCTGGGTCGTTGCCGTGGCAGCATAGTCGTACTGGGCAACTGCGTAACTAAGGATACGCTGTCCTGAAATGAAAGAGACAAAAGTGAATTTGAAATTCCTAGCCATATAATAGATATTTCCAAATTAAGTTGTTACAGTAATGCAGTTCACCAATGAAGTTACAATGCCATTTAATCCTTTTTTTTTTCATTGTAGATGAAAGACATTTCATCATGGAAAAGAAGAAATTGCTTTCCTGGTTTAAATTACTTTCCAGGGTTATCATACCTTTTTCCAGAATGTGGTAAGAAAACAAATCCTTTTAAAGGTGCTTTTACACAGATGATAAAAATTGAAGTGCAAATCGAAATGTTGTTGAAACAACGACGATTTTTGTACTGTGTATTGCATACAATTTAATTAGTTATTGAAAGCGTAATTAATTCAATTCAAATAGTCAACTTATACTACAAATCTCTATTCCCTCACACAAATAAGCCTTCAGTTTTATTTGAAAGCAACAGGGTACTTCAAGTCATAGTTAGCCTAGAGACGCAATGGTTTGAATCCCGTGAGCTGTGTCCTTTCATTAACCAAACAATGACGACATTTGACCAGTTTGTTGCAGATAACTCTGAAAAACATTGTCGGAAAAGGAGAAATTGCTCATAACGAGCAATTTCTCCTTTTCCCACGATGTTTTCTACCTAATCAGAAAATCCTTTTCCAATTTCATCACATTTTGAAATGTTGTCTGCAAAGTCTTCCAATTTGGGACAGTTGAACATGTGACGTTGGGTAAAGGGTTAATCATGATTTGGTAGAAGATCTAGTTATACATCAAGGAAGCAGGACAGAGATTGATTAGTATAAGTTGTTAAAAAAAATGCTTTAAAATTGGTGTAGAATAAATTGGTTCAAACTTAACTAAACCACAGTTAGAAAATCAGAATGTCACATATACCCAATAATATCATTTACACCACACTAAATAAGACTTGAACTGCCCACTTCTAGGTCAGCTACCTTAACCACTGGACCACATAGCACCTCACACATATTTGTTAGCATCCCTTAGTATAACCTTGTCTTTTTCTTTTAATTCAATTCTTAGTATGGATGTATTTTACCTGGAATTAATCTTAAATTCAGTGGTTAATATTAATACAAGTTCATCTTTTAGCATACACAGTGTTAGAGTAATTTACTGCTAGATGAAAAGTAGAAGTCGTCTAAAATGGTCTGCAATGCTTCTAATACATCATTTTACATATTGATGTACCCACACATAAAAGCACATACACTCATCAATGTACAAACATCAAAATACATACATACATAAACAAACACATATGGTATTGTACAAACACCTTAACCTCCATACATATATCAATGCACACCAATATTAATTTCCACACTTATTAATGTACTCGCACATAATAATTACACACAGATAGCAACATACATCCCTAATATATAAACATACATACATATTAATGTAAAGAGACATATAAATGCACATATAAATGCACACATACATACATCTTTATGTACACAACAAAAACATACATTTAAGTACACACCCACACATATTAGCGCACACACACATTATGTTTTGAGAGTAGGAGACTTAGCTTAATAACCTTAATTCATACTTTTCATAAAGATATAAAAAGAAAGAAAACCTTGCCACCCTAGCTACTTACTTTACCATACAAATCTGAACAATTTTATTCAAGTCACATAATAAGTACAAATTCAAAGCTTTTTTAAAAGACTGCTCTTATAGTTGTTTTCAATATGACATGTGATGAATTTTGCTTTCATTTCAAAATCACTGGATTCATAAATTCAGAATTCTCAAAAAAAAAAAAAGATGGTTATTTATTAAATAGATTTTAATGCCACATTCAATCATTTGTCCGTTATAAATGGCTTCCTCAGTGATTAACCAGTAAAAGACAAGGAAAATATTTAAATTGCCTAAGGACATTCCGAAGCCGAATAATTGGACGCAGCCTGGAATCAAACCTCCTAAAAAAAGAGTCTGAGCCTATTTCTCATATGATATTGTAAAGGTGGCACACATTTTAAAACCATTCATGCAGTAAAGCAACCATCCACCATAGTACACCATGCAGAAATCACATAATAAATTGTAATATAAAATCACTGCAGCTCCAATACAAATTAAGCTACAGTTACATCTGTATTGAACCAAAGCCCAAGTTAATAAAATATCCTACCACTTGCTGAGAGTTCTTGTTGAGTAGCTCCACTTCTAGGTGGCGCTGGGGAGGGCATACCATTTGTTGCTATAATTAGAACATGTCACAAGGGTTTATGGGAAGGGATCACAACACCCAATCAGCATGCACCATTTAAATGTGGACAAACCGGTATACATAAATCTGATTTGTGATTAGTATGATGTGGAATTAACTGACAGAGGTCAAGATAATGGTTGAATCCTTAACATGCAATTTGTTTTAACTAGTATAGGGTTCAATGAAAAACAATAGAAAGTGCTTGAAATTTGGTTTGTTAAGTACCTAGTGTAGTTTTTGCACTAAACTCTGTCAGTGCAATTTATTTTACTTCTTGATAAACATTAAAATCATCGCAAAGCCGTTAGTTTCATAAGCACCAACTGTTACAGCATAAGTTTTAGACAATTGGTTTGTTTACATGGGATTTCACACCATATAGACTAATTTGCAGTTTTGTTATGTCTTTCCTGAATTCACCAGTACTAGGCTTAGACTCCGATGGGCCATGCAAAAGCATGAATGAAATCAGAGATAAAGGTAGTAAACCCGGAACCCCAAAGTTCTCAGACCCCCACCTGAACCATTTGGCCAGACAAGATACTAAGGGTTTTGACAAGAATTATTCCTTTGAATGCCGGGTAATTCTCTAAAAATAGACTTTTGTGTCATCTGCCTTTCAAAACCTTTATCATCTGCATAATTCTGTGAAGGAGGGATAATCAGAGTGGCAAACAGGATAGATCACAGGCCAGCCGCCAATTTACTTGGCGGCTTGCCTGGATCTAACCTGTTTGCATGACAGAGACCCCGGTTCCAGCACTATAAAGGTTAGGAAAAATAAATGTGACACACTAAAGATTCATTGTAGTAGCAGCTTCCAAACCAATGTGTGAAAGACGTGACTATTAGATGTTACAAACAAAGTTGTAATTATAACAAAGTGAACAGTTGTGAACCACTGTGTAGAACATTGAAAATGAGATTTAGTTAGATGGAACAGATCTTATTTCGACCTAACTTCAAAAATTGATTTACCCTTATAGTGCTGGAATCAACATCATGCTTATGCAAACAGGTTGGATCCAGGCCAGCCACCAAGTAAATTGCCGGCTGGCCTGTTATCTAACCTGTTCGCTTCTCTGAAAATCTTTTTTTATCTAAATTACCGGATATCTCAGGTTTTTGAAAACAGACAACACAAAAACTATTTTTAGAAAATTACCAAGCATTATATGGGGTAAGAGAAATTTGATATGTTTTTTGCTTCCAACACTGCTGTAATGTCTATGCAAGGAAAATACAATTTAATTAATATCATATATAGGTTTTACATCACATCAACATTACTTCAGCTAACTTGAGATGCCCTACTCATAATGATGGAGGAAACCCCATAATTAACTGCCCATTAAAGTTGCATACTATTTCAACTTTGTGTGTCATGAGTTAGTGTGAAATGGGTAACTTAATCCTTAGACTGCTGAGTAATTTTCTAAATATAGATAATTGTGTCCTCTGCTTTTCAAAACCTTAAATATCTGCTCAATTTTGTTGAGGAAAGGTACTCAAGAGTAGCAAACAGGTTAGATTTCGCTGTTATCGTAAGCATGAGGTTGGTTCCAGCACTATAAGGATTAACAATGACATACCCTGTCCTACCTTAGACATGGCCATTAACTTACCTTTGTTACTATTAGTAAGTGTTTTATATGGATGCAACAAGGGGGTTTTGACTTCAGGGAAACTGTCTTCTAACGAGTTTTGTTGATAAAACTCTACTAATTCCTGAAAGAAATCAAATGATCAATGTTTTTAATAATAACTTGGCTTTAAAGGCTATTTTAGAAACCCACCAATCCAAAGTGTTCTAAATATCAACAAAATCTATTAGGTTAAATAAACATTCAAGGGTTTTAGCACAATTTCTTAAAATTCCTGAAAGTAATTGAATTATTATTATTATTATCTCAATATAAGCTTTAAGTACAATGTAGTTTATGCCATGTTTATGAACTGCTATATATTCTATTTTTGACTTTTGCAATGAACATAAGTATAATCAATTTCTAAATAAGTCTAACCACTCACTAACGTAGCCAATCGTTCTATAAATTGGAAGTACATAAATGGTCTTAATTGAAAGCAAAATAAGATTTGAGATAAGTAACATTTTAAATTTGACATTGGGTGAAATCCACTGTGACAAATGAAGAAACTGCTGCTAACTCACAATTTCGCTGTCTGTCAAAAGGTTTATTTATCTATTTTCGTAGGTTTTACATTGTGTCAACATTATTTCAGTTATATTGCGATGCCCGACTCTTCGTGATGGAGGAAGACTCTAAACTCACCTGCCCATAAGGACTGGTCAATCCTGACAGAACTATCAGCATTCCATAAGTCAGAATTCCTCTCATGAAAATTCAAATGCCGGGATTTGAATCCACTTGGAGAGGGGCCATTTGATTTCAAGTTCTGTCCTTGACCCCTAGTAATGGGTTAGAAATATTTTATGTACTTACTGGTAATGAATGAAAAAACCGCGTATCGGCCATGAAATAACTTCCCTCCTCATTTTTCTCAATCTTTATGTGCCGCACATTACCAAAGGACCTGAAATAAAGGAATTAACAAAATGCATGCATTGACCCATTACCAAACAATAATGACATATAACCACTTTATTGCAGACAATTCGGGAACACATTGTGGGAAAAGGAAAAATTGCTTGTAAAGAGCTTTTCCCACAATGTTTTCTGCCCCATCAGAAGATTATTTTCCAATTTCTTCACATTTTGAAATGTCGTCTGCAAACTCTTTAAATTTAGGACAGTCTAAATTTGGTGTTTGGTAAAGGTTTAAACAGAAACTTCATATCTTATTGTTTACTTGAATTGTAGAAGATAAAAAAAATAACAAGGATAAAGTTGTTTGTGAAAAAAAAAAAATTCAAGTGTGAAAGTCAAAATGAAAACTAATAATTTCTAAGAACTAGTTTGTTTAACATTACAGTTCCAGAATATGATGCAAGACTATCCATAGGGGTACTGATAGGTCTTGTTGGACAGACTCCAGCGAGTATCATCAGTTTAAAACTGGGATAATTCATAGAGTGTTTCACCATTTCCTGAACCATAAATCATATAACACTCCATGACTTTACTTTGTGCTCAAGACAGTACTTACTTAAGGTTAGACCTGGGTAATGGAAAACTGAAAATTGCTTTGGTTTAAAACTAAAATGAAATGTAATTCACAAAATATCGTTCATTTCAAAGGCATTCACAGAGCCAATTTTCAAAATTTGTCTGATTTTGAATTTATTTTATAAAATGAATATCAACAATTTTGTTCTTTATTTCATATTAATTTCCTCCCTATAATTTTCACATAGAAACTAAAATTACATGAATGAAGTTGACAAATAAAAATTCCAATCTAAAAAAGATTCTAATAATATGAAACTTGACTTTAAAAACGGCATTTGTTTTGTTAAATCTTTAATGTTGTTATTCTGATATTTCTCCATTACCCAGGTCATACCTTAATGCTCAAGTCTGTACATGTACTTACTTTATGCTCAAGACTGTACCTACTTTATGCTCAAGACTGTACGTACTTTATGCTCAAGACTTTACTTACTTTATACTCAAGGCTGTACCTACTTTATGCTCAAGACTGTACATACTTTATGCTCAAGACTTTACTTACTTTATACTCAAGGCTGTACCTACTTTATGCTCAAGACTGTACGTACTTTATGCTCAATACTTTACTTACTTTATACTCAAGGCTGTACCTACTTTATGCTCAAGACTGTACTTACTTTATGCTCAAGACTTTACTTACTTTATACTCAAGGCTGTACTTACTTTATGCTCAAGACTTTACCTACTTTATGCTCAAGACTGTACTTACTTTATGCTCAAGACTGTACCTACTTTATGCTCAAGACTGTACTTACTTTATGCTCAAGACTTTACTAACTTTATACTCAAGGCTGTACCTACTTTATGCTCAAGACTTTACTTACTTTATGCTCAAGGCTGTACTTACTTTATGCTCAAGACTGTACCTACTTTATGCTCAAGGCTGTACTTACTTTATGCTCAAGACTTTACTTACTTTATGCTCAAGGTTGTACCTACTTTATACTCAAGACTGTACCTACTTTATGCTCAAGGCTGTACTTACTTTATGCTCAGGACTTTACTTACTTTATGCTCAAAACTTTACTTACTTTATGCTCAAGACTTTACTTACTTTATGCTCAAGACTGTACCTACTTTATGCTCAAGACTGTATGTACTTTATGCTCAATACTTTACTTACTTTATGCTCAAGACTTTACTTACTTTATGCTCAAGGTTGTACCTACTTTATACTCAAGACTGTACCTACTTTATGCTCAAGGCTGTACTTACTTTATGCTCAGGACTTTACTTACTTTATGCTCAATACTTTACTTACTTTATGCTCAAGACTTTACTTACTTTATGCTCAAGACTGTACCTACTTTATGCTCAAGACTGTACGTACTTTATGCTCAATACTTTACTTACTTTATGCTCAAGACTTTACTTACTTTATGCTCAAGACTTTACTTACTTTATGATCAAGACTTTACCTACTTTATGCTCAAGACTTTACTTACTTTATGCTCAAGGCTGTACTTACTTTATGCTCAAGGCTTTACTTACTTTATGCTCAAGACTGTACTTACTTTATGCTCAAGACTTTACTTACTTTATGCTCAAGACTTTTCTTACTTCATGCTCAAGGCTGTACTTACTTTATGCTCAAGACTTTACTTACTTTATGCTCAAGACTTTACTTACTTTATGCTCAAGACTGTACCTACTTTATGCTCAAGGCTGTACTTACTTTATGCTCAAAACTTTACTTACTTTATGCTCAAGGCAGGACAGCCCCGTCTTAGATTGTTGGTACTGTCTCTTAACAGAAATGAACCGTCCGGATGAGATTTCAACATTTCCGCAGCATTGTCTCTTGCACAGGGTCCAACATACCTACAAAAAAGGGGAAACAACTATAAAATCACTGCTGATCAAATGTTTAGGACCCTCTGACCCAGTATAAATTACATTTCTGGGTTGATATTAAGAAACTGATTAAATTTTGGAAAGATATGATTTAAGTACCCTCATCACGACTTATTTCTCTCTTATCAGCAAAATCTTATAAGAAATGATTTTTTCAAGGTGTGCCATACCATAAACCTTTCTATAACTACTACCCTTTGCCACATTGAGGTTTATTTTAAATGGGTTTTACATGGCATCAACATTATTTCAGTTATGTTGTGATGCCTAACTCTTTATGATCGAGGAAAACTGCCCATAATGCTAGTTAATTCGATAGAACCACTGGCATTCTGTTCGACAGTTAGGAGGCTTCCTCTCATGAAAAATCCAAATGCCACCATCAAGATTTGAACCCACCTGGGGCCCGTTTTACTAAACAACTTACGGAAAATATTTGCGTAAGTCATAATTGATAAACATGGATAGTATCTTTAATGAAAGTACAATGTTGCAATGTGGCACTCCATTGGAAGCGTCTCGGAGAGACGATTCCAATGATGTGTCACTTTGCAATATTGCTTCGTCCAATATTGAAATAAGAGGAATTGTTGTTTTAGACTTGCGCAAATCTTAAGTGTAAACTGTTTAGTAAAACGGTACCCTGGATAGGGCTGTGTGTGATTTCAACTTCTGTACTCTAACCACTAGGCCACAAAGATCCTGTCATAATGAGTGATTCATTGAGTACTCTTAACCACCTGCAGACAACATTCTTTTACTTGAAGCAGACAAGTTTAGAAAAGCTTTGTAAACATGTGAAAAAAACTTTCAGTTCTGCTGTTGTGACATATAAATAGATCGAAAAAGCATTGTGACAAAGCAATTTCTCCTTTTACCACGCCTTTTGAAAGTCGTCTGCTGCAAGACGCAAAATTAAACATTAGGTGGAAATGTTTTAAAAAGGTAAATAAAATGCAACATAGAGGATTCAGTGCAAAACTATATGAAGCGCCTCACAATTGTAAATGACTCACCCAAGTCTTGCATTGAACCATCTATATGAGCTTGCGGTAACAGTTCAGTGATATTAATTTAGAGAGAAATTAAAAATCGGCAAAAAAGATGCTTAGCATTAGTCCATAAGTGGAAAAAGACCACATTGAAAATATGATCAAAGCAATTGAAAATAAAGAACAAAAAATTAAAGTCTATTAAGTCTATTAGTAGAAAAGAAGACCACATTGAAAATATGATCAAAGCAATGAAAATAGAGAACAGATGGTTATAAAAAAAGCATTCAATACACATGCGCCAAGCAGTAACAAAGAAAGCAGAATGTACAACACACTATTTGATGAAACATTAAACAACTTCAACAATGATAAGTTTAAGGTTTTGTTTTTTGCAAAGAAAACTCAACAATACTGCACAATATAAGTCAAAAGCTACTGATTTCTTTTCCCCACCTTCCTATATTTGATCAGTGGTGACAGAAAAAAAAAATCATTCCTCATTGCCTTCATTGCATGACTATGAACAGATAGATCAGATTTCCCCCCATTACTCCAGAGTTCAGGATAACTCTTTACTACCTGCAGACAACACTTGTTACCTTGAAGCAGACGACTTTAGAAAAGCTTTGTAAACATGTGAAAAAGCCTTTCAGTTCTGCTGTTGTGATACCTAAATGGATTGAAAAAGCATTGTGGCAAAAGGAGAAATTGCTTGTCACAAGCAATTTCTCCTTTTGCCACGATACTTTTTGAATGCCGTCTGCTGCAAGACGCAAAAAAGTGGCGTACGGTGGTAATGTGTTAAGAGATGAAAAAAGAGAATGTAATACTTGTCTTTTCAGTTATCAGAAAGTACAGTCAAGTACAGTCAATCTTTTATAAAGCAACCATTCATAAACAGTCTATGATAAGTTGGTTTGTATAGGTCTATGTTTAGGTAAAATACCCATAATCCACCAGTTTGGAACTCATATATATACACCCGTCGGTGCAGGCACTATTCGGTGTAAAGCGAATAGTTAAGGAATTGTCTAATGTATAACGAGAACCACCAAAGTTATCAGACCAAGAAAGAGTTGCAAAATGGCGGATTATGGGTATTCTACCTTATTACAAAACACCAGTCATCCAGAAGGAAACAATAGGTCCTAGTGGAGCATTCTGAATGACTGGTGTCTGTAATAAGCTGTTACATGGACTTATACATCACAATTCTTTCTCTTTTTTCTATGGTTGCTTAAAATAAATTTCAATGTAGTTCAAAAGGAGTTTTAAATGGAAAGGGGTTAAGCTACATGAAAGCCTGCATGGAGTAAAGATTACAAAAGCAACTGAAGTTTTTTCTAAAAAAGAAAGTCTTGTGACAGACGTTTTGGTATGTGCATCATCCCTCACCAAATTGGAAATGGGAAATTGACTAAGTTTGGCATAATTCACATTAAGATTTCTGTAAAATGAATAATCGAGGCTCTTCACATTTATCACTTTATCCAGATTTGTTTTCACATAAGATTGTCTTGAATAGAATTCACTTGATTCAAATATGATGTGATATTTTAAGAGTGTTTTAGAAAGCAGAGAAGCTTCCAAGCCTTAATCCTTTCAACAATACATGTACATAACTTTGCAATTCGTTCAAATTGAAAAAAATAACAGTTAGAAAAAAAAATAACAGTTGGAAAAACAATAACATGACCATCATTGCTTTGACACACTTTCAGTAAAATACTGAAGAAAGGACTGTAAACAGAAATTGCTTTTCACCAGTAACTTCAAACCAAATTTGCACAGAAAATGTGGTTTCTTTATGACTCAATTTTCTTATATTTAACAGGGGATGAAATATGACATAAGGAAATATGTAAGAGAGGAGGTAATGTAGAGGTCAGTGGTCGAGCATCAGTCTCAGGACACTAGGGCCGTGGGTTTGAATCCTGTGAGAAGCGGGATCTGCCTTGCCATCTTTCATAAATCTACATTTTATCAGGCACAAGAACTGGTTATATATCAAGGAAGCAGAATCAGGAGTGATTAATCTAAGTTGTTAGGACTTGTTTCACAATCAATGTAAGAGAGAGATCTTTTGTAGCTTTGCAGATTATGAGAGATTTGATAACAGGAGTGATACACTTCAGAAAGGTTGTCTAGACATGTGACCTTGCGACAGTATTGCAGCCAATTCCTTACCAAGGGTACACATGAAGTTCATCCAAGTTCAAAACATTGGGTTTGCTGGTGACGAAACTTGGTTTGCCTTTGGAGTTAATTTTGACAGGCATATAACCGCCTGTGTCCCGAACACGTGGTGAAACCATTTTCTGCTTTAATAAGATATTTTAAATCTCATGATTAGGAATTGAGTTATTTTCAGTGGGTCATTTTTATCATGATTTTATCCAAAACATGATGGCCAGATACCTAGTTCTGCAAGGACAGGCTACATTATTTGCCATAATATATTTTGAGTATACCATATTGCTAAAGCAAACAATTCAAACAGCTACTTCAGTCTTTCCGGATAACCCCCTGAAAACTAGTGAAAATCTCAACCATGTCTAACTCACTCATCCATCCTACATCTTCTCAATGATACTTGATACACTTCTCAATAGCAGTAATGATGTTAAAGTTCTACAATTAACAGATAGCTGAATATGCATTATTAAAACTAACCCTAACAATCCCTCTTTAAACATATTGTTTCCCTGTACTACATGCAACTTTGCAAAAGGTGAAATTGAAAAACCCGCATTGCGCCAAAAAGGAGAATTAACTCATCAAGAGAAATTCTTTTTCAATAGGTAAATTTTATTAGATTTTGTTTGTTTTTATCAATAAGCCTATTGGTATTATTTATTACATTACCACTTGTTGCCACTTTTTTGCATCTTGCAGCAGACAACTTTCAAAAAGCATTGTGAGAAAAGTAGAAATTGCACAGAAGAACTTAAAGGTTTTTCACATATTCTCAAAGCTTTTCTACACTTGTCTGTTTCAAGAATAAAAAAGTTGTCTGCAGGTGGTTAAGAGTAATTCATTTTCAATTGATTTCAATGTTACCAAATTATTGTCAACGCAATACACGCCTTCTTTTAATAACTACGTCATCTTGAAACACAATTCTACAATTGTAATATGGAGTAATAATATAATAATATAGTTGTATAATGAGGTTGATGAATAAGTGTGTTTTATAAGTTTACAACTACTAAATTTGTTTATATATACAAGCAATAGGGTGGAGATACATAATCTTGTTTATACAGAAAGTAGGTAGGATTCATAGCAGTACAGATAGTAGGAAGCAACAAAACTAGAGAGGGAATATGTGCATTAGAGAAAAAAGCCATATTTTGAATACAAATCTATAAGATTCAAATATGAAGCAATGCAATTTATAGAGACACAAGTCTGTTTGATAAAAAAAATAAAGCCCATTTTGTCCTAGGACACAAGGAAAAGCTTCATTAAAATAGGATGTTTTGCAAACAATCTTAGAGATTCAACAAACCCTTCATTCTTGATATGATCTCTTGTAAGTTTGTGTGATGTGTAACGCATTATCAACAATTTTTCAGTTATATAACGGCTTTCCTGGATCCACCAGTACTGGGCTAGGGTTCTGAAGTGACTTGCCAAAGGTCACTCCCATAAAACCTGATATGTCCTATTGAATAAGTCTTTATGAAACTTGTATTACAAAAAGATGAGTTGCTGGTTATGAGCAATCCATCCCTTTATCACAGACTCAGTGAGTTTTTACCAAATATGATTTTAATTTTCATTTTTGCTTTTTTTCTTGTGAGTGTTCGATATGGTTTTAATCATTAATAAATTCCCTTATTGAGTAAGTGATTAGACATTTAATCAAATATATTGGCACTAAAATCATAGATTCAGTCTAACATGTATAACTTGGCAGTTGAACAAAGAAATTCATATTACTTTTAAAAAAAGTTACACAAATTTGCAGTCGAAGCAGAATATATTGTATTGTTTATGAGTAGGTTGTTAATATAGATTTTAATTATAATTTGAAGGTTTGTTAGTAAGTTAAAAAGAAAGATTCTCTTCAACACACACAATAAAAGGTGTCTTAAGATGTTTTCAATCTTGGCATTTGTGGCTTGATCAAATCAAAAGCAGAAGACAAAAAGAAAAATTAATCAAAAAAGAATAATCCTTTTTCATTCTGTTGTGTAGTCTCCAATGCAACAAAATGATAAACTGCTCATTTGGAACAATTTTTCTCTCTGTCACACTGTTTCCAAATCTACACACGCTCTACACAAGAAATATTGCATCTTGCCTGTATGATATAAGAAACAGATCACCAAGCAAGAATAACCATGGCAACCATTGTCAGACCTACCAATTATATTTAAGATATTCTTGGGAATCGCTAGGGATAGCGTAACCTTCCGGATTGGTCGGACAGGGTGGGGGGGACCCGCGGGATGATGTGCGATTAACCCTCCAATCCAGATAAGACGGCTGACGACGAGGGGTCTGTTCAGAATACACAAACACAAAGCGTTCGAAAAGTATAACATAGGAACAACAAATAGCATGCATATTTCAAATCAAAGGAAGAGAAACAAACAGACAGCTGTCTTCAAGGTCTGTAAACAAAAAAGTATAAAAACTGAAAGAACAGAGAAAAAAACGAAATTAACATGGAGGGGCTTTATGGTCTATTACATGCAATGTTTAAAAAAATATCAAACAAATCCTACATTGTGGGTACATTCTTTGGAACAGTCTCAACAAGACAATTCTAATGAGTACCCACACTATAGGGTTTAGCAAAGCATGAAATATTTTGATTGGGGAGCACACCTCTTATCTACAATTCAGTCTGTATCATAATTGTATAACTCAAATGGTATAAAAGGACATGCAGTCAAAACCACAGGTACCAGTAACAAAGCAAGCAAAGAACAAACAAAAAAGGTGTAGACTATAGTACCTATGTATATATAGTACAATACACATTTTGTTTTGTCCCCTGCAAACAGATTCATACATTTGTTCATGAATGTTAATGAATGACAAATGGCCATTAATGACCACAGCCGGTACATGAAATTCAAGAACAAACTCATGAAGATCAATAGCAGGTTCATGAATTGATTAAGGAAACTGTTCTTCATGTGCTATGAACATTTTCTTGAACTTCCTGAACGAGTTCATGAACAGCTTTGATTTAATAAATGGCCATTAAATTTGTCATTCATGAATGTTCATTAAGTCCATGAACAAGTTCTTTAACCTTTCGCAAAGGGTTACGGGTACATGTGTCAAAAACAAGCAACAGAGGTTCAGAAAGGGGGTGTATTTTCCAAGATAACCTTTTCATTTCTCCTTGAATTACAACAATGTTGGAACACATTAGATTCATTCTAATCAAGACAATAATAATGTGTCCCAAGAATATATAAGTGTAACAAACCAAGCAAATCAACCTATCAAAGACACAATCACATCAGAACAGTAGAAAAACAATGTTTTCAACTGGTCAGTTGCACTGTCAATTCATATACCTGCATGTTCTCTAAAACAATGCATTAGGTTCACATATTTGCATAAACATTCCACGAACGTAACATAACTCCAACCTGCGCCAAGACACATTTTGACTCTTGGCCCTTGGGAGATACTAGTAAAAGGCAACTCCAGTCTACAATGGTGAAGTCTTTTCGAAGATATAAAACTAAATATATGATAGACAATACTTTTAAACACCTCATACTTGAACAACTGTAGTAAAAACATCTCAACAAACGGGAAATCTCCAAACCAAACCATCTTTCCTTCTATTACCAAGTAAACTAAATAGTCCTCTCATATATTGAATTTGAATTTTTAGAGCTATCTATTTCAGATTCCATAAATTGTGGATTGAACTTGGAGAAGTGTTTTGGGGTTGCAATGTGAAAACAGATATTCTAAGAGGCATATTTCAAAACACAATTAAGTAGGGAAAAACACAATGAAGAACATAATTATATAAAGAAGATCAACGTAACAACATACTTCCAGAAGAGAACAACCAAAAGGCATGCTACTCCAAAAGAACAACACATGTGTAATTACACTGGTCTATCTAAGTGCAACATATGTGTAGTGACATGCCTCCGTTGAAATATATAACATGCTTCAATAGAAACATAACATAATGCCATGCTTAAATCCATTACATAATAAAACATCAAATTGATGCATTGATAGTAGCATGAAGTTTTCCTAAATTGTTTTAAATTGTCCTAGAAATCCCCAACACACTGAAATAAAACTTAAATACTCTACATAAGTTGTGTGTTACTACCTACATGTACCCTACTAGGGGTACATTTCTAGTATTAAAGTCGCATGATCACAGATGAGAACACTTGAAAGTCAAGATAGAATCTAGTTGAAGCAGTACCATTTTTGTATTGTTGTATACAATTGAATATAGTAATTGAAAACATTTAATTCGGGAAGCGTCAGAATACCTCAGTACTTACAGTCAATATGGGTAGATCTCTAAACCCTTGCAACACTTTTGGATCTAAATACATTTTAATAAACTGTATAAAACAGGATCTTAAATCTAACATGTATGTATTCAAACGAATTTGCCTAAATGGTTATATTTCGTTGCATATATCATACAACATTAAAGTTGTATCATTTTTACAGGAAATTAAGGTTCAACTTACAATTTTCCTCCCATCTGTGAATATGCAGCTTTAAAACAACACCTAGCTAAAAATCATTCCATGCAAAACAATAAGCAGAAAACAGGGATTCTTTGGCTTAAATACACAGAATTTCGCATTAATCAAAAACACAATATCACTATATTAAAAACATAAATGTGATAGTTTAGTAGGGGTCTACAACATAAAGAACACCACGAAATGGTCCATGTCTTCACAGCTACAAACAATAATAAGCCGACAATTCCATTCCATGATTGATCATGTGTCATTACCATGGAAACTTAGACAAGTCTGCCTGGGACTCGTTTGTGGCCCCGTTAACCTGACTGCTAATGGTCACGTGACCGGGAACCGTAATTTGGGCCTGCTCATATGATGGTCTCGGCTAGAAGGAATGGGAAAAACAGAATATAATTCTTTCATTGAAATTATTTCATGGAATTGGCTGAACTGAGAAAATTGTGTAAATAGAGGTTTTGTTAAATGTTGCTCTGAAAGGGAAATAATATAATTAGATAATTATTAATCAATTACAACAAAAATATTTGATTTAGAAAGAAATGAACTATATAAAATATTAATGCTTTGTGTTATATCATATTTAACAAGGAAAACATTGGTAAAAAAGAGGTCCATCATTATCAATATATGGCCTAATAAATCATTCATTTCTTTTACAATTGTTTTACCAATTGATTTCACTGACATCTTTTTCCATAAACAGTCAATCTTGGTATAAGCAATCATTCTAAACAAAGTGTGAAAAGTAATAATATCAGAGACTTTCTTAACCCATTACCAAACAACAACAACATTTGACCAGTTTGTTGCAGATGATTTTAAAAAACATTGTGGGAAAAGGAGTAATTGCTCTTAACAAGCAATTTCTCCTTTTCCTACAATGTTTTCTGCCCTATGAGAAGATTATTTTTCAATTTCGTTCATTTTTAATATATCGTCTGCAAACCCTTACAATTTGGGACAGTGGAGAATTTTGCGTTTGGTAAAGGGTTAATACAGGAAGCAAGTTATACAGAAAACTCCAACAGAAGCTTTCTGAACGACTGGCATCCGTATTAAGCTTGTACAGTCCAACTTGTGTTAAGCAGCCACCCTTTTAAGCAGCCAACCTGCCTTAAACAGCCACTACAGAAAGTCCCATTGTTAGATTTATAGTGTAAATCAATTTGCGTTAAGCAGCCAACCTGTCTTAAACAGCCAATTTACTCTGTCCCATAGGCTGGCCTCTTAACACAAGTTTGACTGTAGTTGTCATATACACGCCACCATTCCATCTCCTTTTACTATGGTTGCTTACACCAAGATTTACTTTAAACACATGGGGGAAAAATAAAATTCTTCTAACACATCAAAATGTTGCGACATTTCATATACACAAATATGAGCTGTGACAAATGGTTAAAATATTAGCATTTAAATCCAGATTCAAATACACATTCTTTCAGAAACAAGTTTAAAAAGGAAAGGAAAATTAGATGAAATGCTTTCAGTCCCAGGTTAGCCCAAAGATACAACTTTGTCTTAAAACCATGAACTTATATAAAAGAGAAAACATAATAACAATTAAAGAATTGTTCCAAAAAGCACAATTTCTGTTTTTATCACAGTAATTAATATTATACATTTATCTGGTGCTTTGATAACGGTTTGGGAATGTTTGCAGATACTCTTTTGGTTGTAAAAAGAGTTATTTGTCTGTTTGGTGTTAAATGCCGTATCAACAATTTTCAGTTACCTAACGACTTTCCTGGATCTAACAATACTAAGCTAGGGCTCTGAAGTGACTTGCCTACGGTCACTCCCATGAAACTAGCAGTGTCGATAGGGCCAGAACCAGGGATCAAAGAATCATTAATGTTAACCCTTTCCCAAACAATAATGACATTTGACTACCTTGTTGCAGATGACTTTAGAAAACATTGGGGGAAAGGGAGAAATTGCTCGTAACGAGCAATTTTTCCTTTTCCCACAATGTTTTCTGCCGTATCAGAAGATTATTTTTCGAATTCCATCACACTTTGAAATGTTGTCTGCAAACTCTTCCAATTTGGGACAGTCGAAAATTTGTTGTTTGGGAAAGGGATAAGATAGGATTACCTTAATGCACCACAGTAAGCCTAGAACAAACTCTGTTTGCACAACCTTGAAACTCTTCTCTTAACACTACCCTGAACCATAAGACACAAACACACATACAGAGCTATGCTACCATCCCAGAAACTCTAACATGTTTGTGTTACCATTATAAGACTTCTTATATAACAAATGGTTCTTTTAGGAGTGTTTGAGGGTTATCATGAATGTACAAGTATTATGTTTATTTATATAACTATATAGGTTTTTATATCAAGTCATCATTATTTAAAGTACAGTCAAACTTGTGTTAAGAGGCCAGCCTATGGGACAGAGTAAATTGGTTGTTTAAGACAGGTTGACTGCTTAACACAAATTGATTTACACTATAAATCTAACAAAGGGACTTTCTGTAGTGGCTGTTTAAGGCAGGTTGGCTGCTTAAAAGGGTGGCTGCTTAACACAAGTTAGACTGTATGTTGCTATGCCTGACTCTTAATGATGGAGAAAGACCCCAAACATAAGTATTGGTCAAGTCGGGAAGAACCATTGGCATTCCATAAGTCAACAAAGAGACTTCCTCTCAAGAGAACATTATCATGTAACAAAAAAAAAGAAGAGTTAATTCATTTTACTTTTGTTTCTAAATACGTATCTTAAATGAAAAATCTAAATAATCATTTAATTTGATAAAGGAAACAGATATGTTTCACAACTTAAAATTTCACTATCATGTATGAGTTACCGATAAAAAATAATTAATTAAAATGATGTTCAACGCCACCATATACATTGAACTACTCAACGTGGATGAACATAAGAAAGGTGTTATAAGCAGGAGAAGATTCATCCTAAACATTGTGACCCTTCACCTACATACAAGGTGTATTTCTCCAATCACAGAATGATATACCCAAATAATTATGATTGCCTTTGGACTTGAGGGGTGGGGGATTGTGTGTTCTACCTCATTTGACCCCTTAGCTTCATTCTAACTCAGCCCTACACCCTTTGGTAAGCTAAAGGCCAATAACACTTAACACAGTCTAGAAAGTTCATTCCCGATTGTCTCATATTTAGAATTTTTACTCCTTAATTCATTGAACTAGGTTTAAATGCAACTGTAGTAAATCATTAGGCCTGCTATTTTTAAGAAATGCTCAAGCCTGAAAATCATTACTTGAAGTCTGAATTTAAACAAAATGACAAAGAAGAATTTTTTTAAATCTTTAAGTCTGAAATCAGGACCAAGCCTCAAAAAAAGCAGGGCTGGACTTAAATAACCATCATGACTAAAAGAGAAATTGCTTGTGACAAGCAATTTCTCCTTCAGTCATGATGGTTTTGTTCCAACATTGAATAAAATGGTTTGTTCATACTTATTTGTCTGTTGCTGTTGCTTTCAATTTCGTCGCATCACACATTCTCATATAAGGGTAATTGGTCATGGATGAAAGCATGTTAATGCTGGATTATTACTTAACAACCAAGCTGTACATCTACATTCTGCTGTGTCAATCTTTCACAACCATCTTGACCCATTACCTAACAATAACGATATTTGACCAGTTTGTTGCAGAACACTCTGGAAAACATTGTGGGAAAGGGGGAAATTGCTCTTAATGAGCAATTTCTCCTTTTTCCACAATCTTTTCTGTCTTATCAGATGATTAGTTTTCAGTTTCATTTCTAAATGTCGTCTGACAACTCTTTCAATTTGGGACAGTTGAACATTTGGCGGTTGGTAAAGGGTTAAAGGTTCATTTATCTTTTCTTTTCTAAATGAGACAACCAGGAAATAACTGCCTATGCACAATAAATCTGTCTATAAAACATACCTCGTTCACAGAATCCTATGTGAAAAAAAAAAAAAACATGACTCATTCTTTTTACACCTACTCACTCCTTTAAATGTGGGATCCTAACTTGGCCAATTTGCACAAAAATGTAAATTTGTGGGAAATCCACATTAAAAGAAACATTTTCTATGCATTCTCGGGTTAAAACGACTGTGACAGAAGCATAGATTGCACATTAAAAGTGTTTTCCCTTTGAATCATATATCAACGAAAGAGTAAACACAATATGTGTAATGCAAAAACTTCCTGCATAAAAGAGACTCAATTTATAAATAAGGTCCAATGTTGTACTTAACAAACTAAGTACCATTCCAGGTTAAAGGATCAGCAGTCAAAGTTTCAGGCAGTCTTTTACAGAAGTCAAAATGAGAATTTCTCCTTTTGCCAATATGAACTTATCTTTGCGCCTTCCCCATTCCCTCCTGCTTTAGCTAAAAGAAAACACCTCTTATCACGGCTCAAAAAACTTTGTAGAGTTTGGTACCCAGCTTTATAACTTACTTGTCTAAACTCCTGGACAAACTGTGATGGGAACCAGCCCTCAATGCCGTCTACTCGACCTTTCCACCAATCCTGCTCCTTCTGGCTCACATCAATAATCGTGTCCTTCTTGAACTTTAACGCGACACGCCCACGACCAGGATTAGGTTCCCCAATATAGTCAAGTTGTGCTTTATATCGCTCTGCAATTATACATATAGCATATATAGAAACAGTATAGTTAAGTTATGCTTGAAAACAATCTAATTGGTTGTTTGTAAGGTGTTTAATGCCGTATCAACAATTTTTCAATTATGTCACAGCTTTAAATTTACCTTAATTCAAATATCTCTGCAGGCATGTTATATAAGAAAACCAAACCTTTGTTTTCAGGTATATAATGTTTTTTGATCCATGTGAAATGTATATAGTTGCACTGGAATAATCACTGGCATATAATAAAAAAGATAAAACAATGTATTCATCTATATGTGTTTTACATTATGTCAACATGATTTCAGTTATGCAGCAATGCCCAATTCTTAATGCTGGAGGTAGACCCCATACTCAATTGCCCATTAAGGGTTGGTCAAGCAGGGTAGAACCATCAGCATTCTGTAAGTCAGTCCGGAGACTGCCTCTCATGAAAATCAATGTGCCTAACCGGAATTTGAACGGACACGGAGAGGAGCCATGTGATTTTAACTTCTGTACGCTAACCACCAGGCCACAGAGGCCCAAATACAACTTCTGTACGCTAACCACTTGGCCACAGAGGCCCCAATACAACTTCTGTACGCTAACCATTAAGCCACAGAGGCCCCAATACAACTTCTGTACGCTAACCACTTGGCCACAGAGGCCCCAATACAACTTCTGTACGCTAACCACTAGGCCACAGAGGCCCCAATACAACTTCTGTACGCTAACCACTTGGCCACAGAGGCCCCAATACAACTTCTGCCCCAATACAATGCTAACCACTAGGCCACAGAGGCCCCAATACAACTTCTGTACGCTAACCACTAGGCCACAGAGGCCCCAATACAACTTCTGTACGCTAACCACTAGGCCACAGAGGCCCCAATACAACTTCTGTACGCTAACCACTTGGCCACAGAGGCCCCAATACAACTTCTGTATGCTAACCACTAGGCCACAGAGGCCCCAATACAACTTCTGTACGCTAACCACTAGGCCACAGAGGCCCCAATACAACTTCTGTACGCTAACCACTTGGCCACAGAGGCCCCAATACCATGTATAAAAACAAATTCCAGCATGTATCATACTTACCTCCCCTAGGTGGAGCTTTAGGGACTTGTTCTTGTTTCTTTTTACCAATACACTCTTTATGTACACACATTTTTGAAACTGAAAAAAAGACATAATCAGAGACTAAGGGACCCAGACAATTGATCAGCAAGAAGACTCGTATCTCCCATTGCATCATAGTCAATTCACAACCAAAGTTAAAAAAGCAGCCATGTGCATGAAAATACAAACAATAATTTGTTTGTTTATAAGGGTTTCATATCAAATTTTCCAGATATGTTGCGATGCCTAACTTTTATTGATGGAAGGAGACCCCATAGTCAACTGCTCATAAGGGCTTGGGAAGCCAGGTAGAACCATCAGCATTCCGTAAGTCAGTCAGGAGACTGCCTCTCGTGACAATCCAAATACTGTCACAGAGATTTGAACCCACACGGAGAGCAGCCATGTGATTCAAAGTTCTATACTCTTAACCACTAGGCCATGGAGCCCCCCTAAAAAAGTTAAAACTAAAGGCCTATGGCCCAAAATACAAAAATTACAGATGCACATGTAACTGAGTTGAGTCTCTACAGCAATATACTGGTAACCAAAATACCACCAATATAAATAGATATTTGTAGCCATTGTCACATGTTTTTCATGATAAAACCTTTAAGTTTCACACATAAAACAACAATATAATACATTTCTTTACAAGGATGAGATCTTTAGTATATTTTTTATGGTTTAAAGTACACACGTTTCTCTTACCAGGGTCTAAATATCCTTGGAAGAATACACCACGCAACAATTTCCCACATATATCACAGATCTTTGTTTCACTGAACGTTTGCATTATAAAGTTTTTGCCTGCAGAAGGCTGGGTGTTGTCCCTGCAAATAACAATCAAATCAATTCTGTTTGTTTCTACTTATTCAATTTTCATTGTTTCACAAAAAGCCTTGTACTTCACCTCTTGCTATTGCCCGGTATGAGTTAATTGTTTTGCTGTGTCTTACAAATCTGCATTAGCTTAATCAGTGGCATGTCCGACTTGGAAAACAGGGGTGCTGAGTTAGAGAACCGAGTACCCTTTTGTTTTAAATTTGCACAAGTCTTAAACAACAATCCATCTTATTTCAATATTAAGCTAAACAAAACTGCTAAGTAACACATCATAGGAATTGTCTCTACAAGCCTTTTCAACTGATGTGTCACATTACAATATTGTATTTCAATTTAGGATACTATCCATGTTTACCAGTTTTGAAATATTTTTCATAAGCTGTTTGGTAAAACGGTACCATGGCCCGGTATAGAGTCTAAATGACAGTCTTTGTAGTCAATTGGATGTGATTCATTTGTCTCTCACCACTTACTAATCATGTCCACATGGGAAACAAGCGAGCTAAATGGAAAAATGAGACTTTTAATATGGGTTTAAAGCTGTTTAAACAATTTTTTAGTTAGGTTACAGCTTTCCTGGGTTCACCAGCACTAAGCTCGAGCTCTGAAGTGTCATGCCAAGGAAAACTTCCAAAGAACAGCTGTTTCGATGGGGCTCCAACCCAGACTGCCATCACCCCTTCTTAGGAGTATGAATTATAAAAGCTTATATGGGAAAAACGAGGTCATAATGGAGAATATACATCATATCTTGACCTCTGCCCCATGGGTTATTCATATTTATTCATTATTTATGATATAACTATTTGAAAGATTTTCTTTCTGCAACATAAACATGCTGTATCTCTGACACACATCTTAAAAGGGGGTTGTTATATTGTGTATTACCTATCTAGTTTTGTATAAATCCAAACATCTGTAATGTTGTTATATCCATTGGGGACATTTTATTTCGAAAAGGTTAATTTTCAATCTGTGATATAGTCCTTTCAACATATTTTACCACCTGACACCACATTTTTGCATCATGCAGCAGACGACTTTCAAAAAGCACTGTGTAAAAAGGAGAAATTGCTTGTCACAAGCAATTTCTCCTTTTGCCAGAATGCTTTTTCAATCTTACAACAGCAGAACTGAAAGGTTTTTCACATGTTTAAAAAGCTTTTCTAAAGCCGTATGCTTCTAGTATAAAAATGTCGTCTGCAGGTGGTTAACAGTTAAAGTGAATGGATGAGTATTACAAATGAGTATTACAATTCTTCTGCTGCAAGATGCAAAAATGTGGCATTAAGTGGTAATGTGTTCAAAGCACTATTTCTCTGATCGAAGATTTAATCTTCTTAAAATGAAATGTCCTCTATAGATAATTTGACCCTACAGATCCATAGAGTTACATAAAACTAGATTGTTGATACATATATCATCCCCTTTTAAAATGTTAGTCTGAGATATAGCACATTCCATCCCCACTGGTACATAGCACATTCCATCCCCACTGGTACATAGCACATTCCATCCCAACTGGTACATAGCACATTCCATCCCCACTGGTACATAGCACATTCCATCCCCACTGGTACATAGCACATTCCATCCCCACTGGTACATCTGATTTTTTGTGGAAGTTTCCTTTGGCAAGTCCCTTCAGAGCCAGAGGTTAGTACTGGTTGAGAGTTAAAGATCCTGGACGTCATACACCCAACATATATAGGTAAAAAGTAGAATTTGCGTATGGTATTCATCTATGCTTCTAACAAATATTCCTTATAAAAAATCGCTGAAATTGCGGTATAATTGAAGATATTGACGGAAAACCCCTACGGCCTCGACTTTTGTATGTTACTACGGCTATATGGTAATTAGTTACGTCATGTGGGCTGTCAAGTGCCTGTCACGTGACGATGTACACCTAACTTAGAAGATACTAGCGTCAGCATCCATTTCTGTTTTCAGCATGTTGTCTTAGTATCACGTGACCGGTTGTTCATAGCTTGACGCTATATTTAGATGTCGGATTTCCCTCGGATTTTTTTAAAATAAAAATGTCAAAATTCATCTTATATGCTATTGGTTTCTCTGCTGAAATATTAAATTAAGCTATATTCCTTTATTTTCAAAAGTTTCAAAAAATAATCCTATGCAAACAGAAACTTTAAAGTGAAAGGATAAATATCATGCCTTTATAAAATACTTACAGTGCAAGGTTGATTGCCTCTATCCATTTAGTTTTCATGTCACCCGTTTTGGCGTAAAATGTATAGACCATGGAGTTGTCTTGCTTCACCATTTGGAATGGGAAATTCCACTGAAAAAATTGAAAAAACAGATCACAAACTATGAGTCAGTTTTTAAACTTAACAAATATTATGCTTATTTCCCTTAAAATATCTTTTCACCAAAATAATAACAAGTAAAACTAAACTTTGTTATCTTTCAAAATATTTCTCTTACTCATCCTTCAATACCCAAAATGTGGGCAATTTTACCCGTTTCATTTTATATTTACTTATCAAAATGTTGGAAAGGTGTATAGAATTGTCTCTTTCACGTAGGGAAAGTAAACACAAAGAATCTGTGAACCTGATTCTACTACAAAGGGGTTTTGTGTAGTTTTGTGACTATAAAAGATAAGTTATCTTAACATCCATCCAATGGTGGTTGGTAAAGGGTTGGAGTCACTTTTTGTAGATAAACAATAAGTAAAATCATACAATCTGTCCATTTAATGCTGGTAAAGGGTTAACACTAGTTTCTTTTAGAAAAAAGAATAAGTACAATCTAAGAATCCAAAGCTGCAAAATGATGTTTGAGTAAGCCAGCTTCTTCTAGATAAATGTTTAGTAAATTCAATAACACTAAGAATGCTGGGTAGTTTTCTAAAAATAGATTTTTGTGCTGTCTGCATTGCAAAACTTTAAACATCTGCTTGATTTTGATGAGGAAAGATACTCAGAGTAGCAAGCACTTTAGACCGCAGGACAGCCGCCAATTTACTTGACGGCTGGCCTGTGATCTAACCTGTTTGCATAAGCATGATGTCAGTTCCAGGGTACCGTTTTACTAAACAGTTTACGCTTAAGATTTCCGTAAGTCTAAAACAACAATTCCTCTTATTTCAATATTGGACGAAGCAATGTTGCAAAGTGACACATCATTGGAATCGTCTCTCCGAGACGCTTCCAATGAAGTGCCACATTGCAACATTGTACTTTCATTGAAGATACTATCCATGTTTATCAATTATGACTTATGCAAAGATTTTCCGTAAGTTGTTTAGTAAAACGGGCCCCATCACTTTATATAAGGGTTAAAATCTGAGCTTACCGATCTGTTTTTGTTCAGTATGTCCCGCTGCGCGTAGGAAGTGTCCACTTTATATTCTGCAAGTACTGTTGCCTCTTTGAACGTATAGGCTTCTCCCTGGAAAATAGGAATGGGTCATTCTGTTATGATCATGTCATGTAAGTATGGTCACTTCTACCAAAAAGGTAAAAGCTTAAGTGAAAAAAATGAAAAAATCAACACATTTCCTTCAATAGTAAACGGACATTTGCCCTCGGACATTTGCCTTCCTGAACATTTGCCCCCCTTTCGGTTTAGGCAGACATTTGCCCCCTCTATAATTATGTAATATATTCTCGCGGCAAATGTCCAGGGGGAAGGGGGGGGGGGCAAGTGTCAGCGGAAAAGTACGGAGGGCAAATGTCCGGTGGGCAAATGTCCGGGAATTGTTAACTCTATCAAAGACAAGAAACACCTGCCTTGTTAACCCCTTACTCCAAAAAAAACTGTTTTATTGTACAATTTAAAAATATAATAGTAAAAACATATATATACAATGGCTCAAGCAGAAATAATTGAAAGAAATTCCCGAAACATTTAACATAATGATATAATAACTTATAATTTTCTCCATTCTGCTTAAGATAATATTTAAAGTCAAAAACAGAATTTCCCCCTCACTCATTCAAAACAAAATTACCTCAGATAAGATTCAGATTTCTTTCCCTGTTGCACCGAAAGTTGTTCAAATATTAAGCACCCTTACTAAGACCATTCTGACAATAAGACGAAGCAGGAAGGTTTATATAAGCTCAGTTCTTTCCAAAATGCCAAAATGCTTGAAGAGTTATGAGTTCTCTCAATTCTATCTCAACAGATTCTAAATACTGAGACAATTATAATAGCAGGAGCATGGACAGAATTCTAAATATCCTTGAATACAGTGACTTTTTAAGCTTTCTCTCAAACAAGACATGCAAAAAGATCTAATCAGAAAGACATGACTAATATCCAATGACATACAAGTTGCAAACATTGCTGTATGAAAACATTCATGCTTTAAATTTAGAATTGGGCATTATGAAACTACAAAAGCAATAAAGGCAGAGAAATGATGTACAACAAAATTGAAAATACTTAAAAAAAAAAAAAAAAAAGTAATTATGTACAAAACAGTTATATGGAAAATATTGAAATGGATCAGCAATATAGGTAGCCAATTCCATTATTTATATTTATTGGGCTAATAAGGATAAAGTCGTTATCTACAATTATGAATAATTTCCCTGTTCAAAGACCAAGGTATAGTAGTTAACTGTGGATAATAGGTCTTTTTACATGTGGTATTTTAAAAAAAAGTAACTGTATCCTATTTTGAAAAAACTCATAAGAATCATCTCACCAAGACAATTCTAATAAGTATGCACAACATAGGGTTTGGGGAAGAAATTACAAAATAATCATAGGAAATATATTTCTTATCTGAAACTCTTAAGAAAACGAAAAACAGCAAGTATTAAATGAATTCATTTCCTTGACAAAGTGTCACTGTAATAACACTCCTTTCTACATGTATTTCTTATGTCCTGTGCTGGGGTGTGTCAAAGTCGATGAATATGGAGTATGGGGTTATGTCTTCAGCTGAAAGCGACTTACTTTACTCTATCCTCCCAACTTAAACTGTGGTTTTTACTTAGATGTCATTTCATCTTAAATGTGGGATAAAACATAAGGATGGATAGAGTTTATTTGTCAGCATGAAAGGTTTAAACAAAAAGCTAGACAATATCAAACTAACAATAAGTGCATGTGGCATCCACAAAAAAAAAAACATTTGGACCTTTTGTATGAAAGAATATAAATCAAATAAACCTAAGACAAAAAGTTTTATTTCTATCATAACTTTGTGGCACAAAAACAAAGCCCTAAACATTTCATTAAAAGCAAAGCGTACAACAATTATAGCTCAGAGCTGCTAGGGTGATGCCTAAAACATGTGTGATACATTGACTCTAATTGACTTCTAATTGCTCCAAATGAATAAATGATTGTGGTTTAGCATATTTAGCAAGTATTCCAAATAAAGCCATTTTTTTCTGTACACATGCAAGTTTGTGCCATAACTTATCAAAACGTCAAAATGAATGGTGTTTTAAGGCACCAGATATTTATGGATGTAAAATTGCTAAAGATTACATGAACTATTTAAGGGAAAAGGAGAAAATCACCCCTATGAGCATTTTTTTCAGTTTAACGAAAACTTCCATATGACTTGGATTATTTTATTATAGTGTTGATTATAAAAGTTAGAGTTCAATGCATGAGGGTTCAGTACAAGACTATGGTAACGGCTTCACGTTTGAGAAGGATCTTCTTTAGTCTTGCACTCACCCCTCTTCATTTCCTCAGCAAACACATTCAATTTTTGGGGATGAAAAGTGTGTTAGTTAGTTCAGAGATGACTTATTTAACTTTCAAAATGAAATGTAGTATCATTTTGTCTTTAATTGTGAATGCAATTGAATTACTTTAATCACATCTGTATACTCAATACCCAAGAGAGATGACAAAAACATTAATTGTAACAGAAGCTTGAAGCTACTAAAATTCATTCTCAATGACTTATTCCTGGAAACATGAACAGTACTTGCACCAATTTTTGGGTTAGGCCAAGTAGTTTCCCCAAACCCCTACCCTACAGTACTTGCACCAATTTTTGGGTTAGGCCAAGTAGTTTCCCCAAACCCCTACAGTACTTGCACCAATTTTTGGGTTAGGCCAAGTAGTTTCCCCAAACCCCTACAGTACTTGCACCAATTTTTGGGTTAGGCCAAGTAGTTTCCCCAAACCCCTAACAGGAATCAAACCCTGGAACCCTTAGTACAAAAGGCTAACAATCTACCATTTCACCAATGCCAACCACTGGTTTTAATTTATAAGGTTCAGTGCAAGGCTGTAGGAAGTACTTCGCATCATTTACTAAAGTCTTGCAATGAACATTCAAATAAGTGGCAGTTTGACATAATTCCACCACCTCCCATCATCTAAAAAAAAAGTAATTCTCTTATATCATACTAAAAACATATGTAATCTGGGTATGGGGGTAAGGCTTGTACTCAATTTTGACCTCAACCACTTCAAAACTCCAAATAATTTTATTGAAAAATAAATCTAAAAATAACTTTATTGGTAATAAATATTGAAAGCTTTGTGATAAAAATAGTTATCTAGTTTGTCAACAATGAGCTCTTTCTCTTTTTGTCCAAACGTTTCAATATATAAGTTAATTTCTTGTTTACATGGGGTTTAAAGTCGTGTCGCCAATTCTTATTACTTACGTTACAGCTTTCCTGAATGCACAAGTACAAGGCTAGGACCAAAAGTGTCTAGCCAAGCAAAACTCCCAAAAAACAAAAGTACCGCTGGAAGTCTGCTTTTAAGGTGGTATGTTTTGATGGAAATGTTAAATTGCAACACTTTCAATGGAGCAAACATTTTTTTTTTCTGATTATTTCTAATAAAATGTCTCTTAACAAGCATGCACCCCAAGGCAATCCCATATTTGTTTCATGCATAGGTAATCCATTTTAACAAAATACTGTTTATATAAAATAATGCAAGATCATTTGAATTAAATTCAGACTGTTAGTTTACAAAGTTTCCTAAACAATAATATTATTTAGTAAACTTTCTAAACTTACAGTCTGGGCTTAATTCAAAGGATCTGGCACATCATTTCTTAAAGATATTGGTTAGATATCACTAGAACATCATTTCTTAAAGATATTGGGTGGATATCACTAGGACATCATTTCTTAAAGATATTGGGTAGATATCACTAGGACATCAATTCTTGAAGATATTGGGTAGATATCACTAGAACATCATTTCTTAAAGATATTGGGTAGATATCACTAGAACATCATTTCTTAAAGATATTGGGTGGATATCACTAGGACATCATTTCTTGAAGATATTGGGTAGATATCACTAGAACATCATTTCTTAAAGATATTGGGTAGATATCACTAGAACATCATTTCTTAAAGATATTGGGTAGATATCACTTGGACATCATTTCTTAGAGATATTGGGTAGATATCAATAGAATATCATTTCTTAAAGATATTGGGTGGATATCACTAGAACATCATTTCTTAAAGATATTGGGTGGATATCACTAGAACATCATTTCTTAAAGACATTGGGTAGATATCACTTGGACATCATTTCTTAGAGATATTGGGTAGATATCAATAGAATATCATTTCTTAAAGATATTGGGTAGATATCACTAGAACATTAGTTCTTAACGATATTGGGTAGATATCACTATGACATCATTTCTTAAAGATATTGGGTAGATATCACTAGACCATCATTTCTTAAAGATATTGGGTAGATATCACTAGAGCATCATTTCTTAAAGATATTGGGTAGGTATCACTAGACCATCATTTCGTAAAGATATTGGGTAGATATCATTATTACATCATTTCTTCAAGATATTGGGTAGATATCACTAGAACATCATTTCTTAAAGATATTGGGTAGATATCACTAGAGCATCATTTCTTAAAGATATTGGGTAGATATCATTAGGACATCATTTCTTAAAGATATTGGGTAGATATCACTAGTGCATCATTTCTTAAAGATATTGGGTATATATCACTAGAACATCATTTGTTAAGGATATTGGGTAGATATCAATAGAGCATCATTTCTTAAAGATATTGGGTATATATTACTAGAGCATCATTTCTTGAAGATATTGGGTAGATATCACTAGAACATCATTTCTTAAAGATATTGGGTAGATATCACTAGAGCATCATTTCTTAAAGATATTGGGTATATATCACAAGAGCATCATTTCTTAAAGATATTGGGTATATATCACTAGAGCATCATTTCTTAAAGATATTGGGTAGATATCACTAGGAGCAATAAACCTTTTATGATAATGGATCGTAAATAATATCCCTCACACATTTTTATTGTGTCCAAATGAAAAGCAATAGCAGAGGACAAAAAAAGGTAAACATATAACATTTTTTGTTGCATAGTGTCTTACACCATTTCAACCATTTTCCTGTTATATAACAGCTTTCCTGGAGATCAACCAGTGCTAGGCTAGGGCTCTGAAGTGACATGCATAAGGTCACTCCCACAAAACCACAGATGTCAGTGGGGCTCAAACTATAACTTCTTTCCAAATTGGAGATGATGAATTGCAAAATACAGAATAGATTCTGAGAAAAAGTTATGAATGGAGAGCATATTGCTCAAATGAACAAGAACTTCCATTTTCCCAATCTACCCTACTAGCTATCAAACCCGTTCAAACAATGGCTAATCCATTCCTCTATATAAAACTTGTGAATGCTCAAAATTGATTTGATTTAATTGGGTTTAAAGATGTTTTCTAATATTACTTCCATCCCATTTCAGCAGTCAGTACACCTATCCATACTCCTAATATTTCCTCAACAGTACTGAACCATACTCTTCCCAAGCCATTGTCTGCATTTCCCATATGGTCATAAAACTCATAATTAATCATTGGTGCGACACAAATAATCATGTCCCACTATCTTCAATAAAGGACAGATAGATTTTTCATTCAACATGGTATCCAACCAGGGACCTCTGATTTTACAAGTCAAATAAGTTACTGTCTGAGCTAATGAAACTAGGCATTGTTGAAGCCATCATTTTACCATAAATCATTCAAATTGCAAGAAGCCCTTGAACTCTCTTTCCAATCTCTTTATTTATTTATAATCACATCAACATCGCATCAACTTTCAGGTATATCTTGATACCCAGCTTATACTGATGGAGGAAGACCCCAAATTTAACTGCCTATAAGAGCTGGTCAAGCCATGTAGAGCCATCACCATTTTGCAAGTCAGCCTTGAGACGTGACAATCCTGATAAAAATACTAACATAAAATAAACCTTTTCCTTTCAAAGGAATGAAAAGAATTAATTGCTTGAAACTTCTGCAGATAAATAATTATCGTCATCTTAGATTAATTGTAACAGGTAAACTTTAAACTAAATATCATTGTGTGCATCAAGAATCACAATGCATGGCAAACTTGATTGATTAATAATTAAACATCTTTGTAAAAAGGGATACTTTTCCTTTTATGAGCAAAAAATGGAAATTGTTCTCACAACTTCAGTTTACAGTAGCCGGTTTTATCATAATTCCTTTTTTTAAACAAAGCAAACAGTAACAAAAAATTAACAATTCTGTATTTCCTGAGTCTAAGTCAATACTTCTCCTGAATCACTTTCCTCATGCAGAACTCATCTATGGGAAAACACCCAATAAAAGCAGGGATCTCCTTGAAATGAGGATTTTCTCTTTTCTTTTCAATGTTTACATTTCTAACCGTTAAAGTGCTGGATTTGACATCATGCTTAAGCAAAAAGGTTAGATCCAGACCAGCCGCCAAGTAAATTGACGGCTGGCCTGTGATCTAGCCAGTATGCTAATCTGACTATCTTTCATCATTAAAATTAAGCAGATAACTAAGGTTAAGGAAAGCAGTAGACACAAGAACCTATTTTTAGAAAATTACCCAGCATTCTAAAGGTTAAGACATTAAATGACTAGATCATTCATGGAGAATGATGGATCCCCTGATACAGTTTGAGCGTAATGCCATTTTGGACAATATTTCAGACATAATGTGAGTCTATGCTCCAGGGAAAGTATAGGCTTATGAATCGGTAAATACAGTACTCGTGAGGGGGCCTGTATTATGTATGAGCCCGTATAGCCAGCATCTATATAAGGGAGGGGGTCCCATACACAGCCCGGGTGCAGCCCTGATAGTACACAGTACAACATACAGTGGCAGAATTCATGCACAAGTTCACTGGCTCACCAATCATAGGATGACTAACTTTATGGTTTACACAGATTCAAAGATATACATTTAACATGATTTGTTTAAATCATTGTTAATTAGCAGTTGATATTATACTTATGCCCATGGTTGTCATTCTAACCAAACTTATTAATCAACTTCAAAACTACATAACCCTGTTCCAGTGTGGCTTTTTCCTGCATTCAAAAGTTCACTTGCTCAACAAGTGTTATTCAATATTGAAAATTTGGTATTGTGTTTTAATTAACAAAATTATACATGTTAACCTTAACAAATCTCTAAATTAACTTTAAAGCTAGATATCCCTGTCCCTAAATGGCTTATTTGCTTGACATGACCTTTATATCGATCCTCGAACAGACCAACAATATATACTAATTAAATACTCAATTACTCTCTAAGAAATTATCAGAATTCTTATTAGAAATAAAGACGTTTTGCACAAAGATTTCAAATGCTGTTTGCTCTTAAAGCTTATATAATGTTGATCGTATCTTGTAGGGGATAACATAAGTAATCAGCAAGATGCGATCCACAAAATCAAAACATCAATTCAAAGGAAACAATGACGTCAATATTACTTAAAGCTTTCTTAATGACTTGCATCCTGTATTAATTAACACATTACCAACAAATGCCACATTTTTGCAATTTGCAGATGACCACTTCCAAAAAGCATTGTGACAAAAGGAGAAATTGTTTGTCACAAGCAATTTCTCATTTTGTCACAAAGCTTTTTCAATCTATTCACATATTACAACAGCAGAACTGAAAGGTTTTTAACATGTTTACATAGCTTTCTTAAGTAATCTGCTTCAATTGAAAAATGGTGGCTTCAGGAAGAAAAGAGTTGAGATAGCCTTGAACTACATAACTTTTGATGCAATGAAGATTGGTTGCTTGAAACAAAATTGATTGTTCAAACTGCAGAAATGTCTTCAAAATGCTTTTCTTCCCAACAGAAGGTGTTCGTTCAGTTTTCTTCTCTATAGTCAATCAGACTTTTTTAAAAGACAGTTGACACTATTTACAGAGAAAAATGAAGAAATTCTTTATATTAAACAAAGCCTTAGTCATTCACTATTCCCTATTACAGTTTATCTTCAGACATTTAACAATAGTATTGAACCCAGCATGACATCACGATTGCATTGGATTTTGAACCTTTTCAAGATTAGAAATGGGCCCGTAACCATGTGAACTTGTGGATGAAGAATGCCAGTGTGTCTTACCCATAAAAACTTGTCCACCATCTACACAGAACATAACAATAATATGGTAACATTGCGGTGAACACAGTCTACAAAAAGGCCAAATGTGTCGTCAAGGATACAACATAAAATATCTGTTGCTAGGCAACCAATATACATATTAAACGTTAGAAGGTTGCTAGGGCAACAAAATATGGCTATGAAAATTTGCACTAAACACAAGGCAACATAAAGGTGCATTAAAAATGCTGCAAGTGTTCAAAAGGGAAATTACTTATTCATGAGTCTTAAGCATTATATAAACATTTCCCCTCTTTGTAACAATTTGAAGCATATGACATGAAATCAGAAATAGTAAAGTAAAATAATTAGCCAAAATTGAAAATAACAGCAGGTGGCAGAAGTCCATTGTTCAGAGCATTATATCCCTGTGTCACAGTGGTATTTAATGGCTTCTCAAACAAATCTAGTAAAATTAGGTATAATGGTAATAAGAGGTTAAAGTCATGTTTTAGTATTGTAGGGTAAATGTTGGATTTGACACTGTCTCAACAAATTTTCAGGTATATTACTGCCTCCCTGGATTCACAGCAATACGCCAGGGCTCTTAATTGTCTTGCTAACGGAGACTCCCACAAAACCAGAGGAATCTGTCAGGCTCAAACCCTGGACCCCCCACATTCTAAGATAACCACCTTAACCACAGGGCTACACAGGACCCATCAAGTTACTTGGTAACAATGTTTAATAGAAAGGTAAAATTAAAGATTATGAAAAAAATCAATGGATCAAGAAGTAATATCCTAAAGGACATGTGACAAACATCAATGTGGAAATGGGTGTGTAGGGTTTCTGTGAGGGTGCACAATAATCTACACAAAATCACAAACAACTAGTGCCAGTTTAGGATAAAAAATTCTACACATTACACTCTACCCTAATGTATATGTATAAAAATCTTTTTATGCATAGAAAACATTAGAAAGATATATCTTAGCCCTTATAGTGCTGGATCTGACTTCATGCTTATGCAAACAAGTTAGATCCAGGCAAGCCGCCAAGTAAATTGGCGGCTGGCCTGTGATCTAACCTGTTTGCTACTCTAAGTATCTTTCCTCATCAAAATTAAGCAGATATTTAAGGGTTTTGAAAGCTGATGGCACAAAATTCTATTTTTAGAAAATTACCCAGCATTCTAAGGGCTTCATCACACTTCAATATTAATCTAATTCTATTCTCAATATTGTGATTTAAATGGTTGCCATCAAATACATGGCGAGAACTTGTTACAAAGGTTTTTACCAAGGAATCTTAATGTCTACTATTATCATGCCACAACAGGAAAAATTCTCAAAAACAAGGACCCAAAAGTAGTAATTTATCCTATCTTCCCAACATAAAGCAATAATTTATCGCTTCAAGCAATCGCTATCGTTCAATATTCAGCAAGTAGTCAAAATATATATCCTTATATGCCATCAACTTTTAAGTTAGGCAAAACACGTTCTTCTCAGTTTGTACAGGGAACATTGATACAAAACAAGAAATTGGTTGTTTAAATAAAATTTCTTCCTCCATTTTGATGACTTCCAAAGTGATCAATTATTGGAGGTTAAATATCCATGGTTGGGAGGCGATATTTGGGTTTATATTTGCCACTTTCAACAGTATTACAGCACACTGTTTATGCACCTGGGTACCGTTATATTAAACACTTTATGCTAAAAATTTGAATAAACCAAAAGAAAAAATTCACTCGTATTTCAATATTGGGCTAAGCAATATTGCCAAGTAACACATCATTGGAATCGTCTCTCCGTCACATTGCAATGTTGTACTTTCATTTGACATTATCCACATTTACCAGTTTCACTTCATGCAACTATTTTTCCTAAATTGTTAAGTAAAACGGTACCCTGGTACTTTCAGGACAGTGCTGTACAAAATTTGTTCAAAGCGTATGACTGCCTTTCCACATGAGCATAACTCGTCATTGCTGAGATGCAAATAAACCATGTCACATTGACTAACATTTCCATGGAGTAAAGGGTTAACTTCCAGCTTAATTGACATCATTACAGTATAGTATCATAGTAGTATATAGTATATCGTATATAGTATTGCATCACTGCTTCACATAGCAACAACAAATCCAGTTGTACAAGATCTAGATTTAACATAACAATTTACGAAGGAATGTGACAAGGAAAATTACCTCAAGTATGATAAAAACCATCACTAGAAATATGAGAATGATCTTCTAAAAGTATCTTCTGAAGCAGACAGCTAAGTCTATTAAAGCTGTCAATAAAAAAGACACAAATGCAATTTCCATTTAGTTCTAGTATGAAAATCAAATTATGTATAAAACTTATAATTTAAAACAAAGATTTTGAAAAAAAAAAATCCAAAAAATTGTAATAATAAAATGACTTACTCTTTGCTTTACCACTAGCATGACTTTGTCAAACAAAAATATGTATCTGAAATGATAAAACATGTATTTGATTCCATGACAACAAATAATGGATAGAACTTGTATGTGACTTTCCTAATACTTTAACTTTGTCAAATAGAAATATGTTTCTGAAAAATGACCCTAGAGATTTAATACCCATTCCCCAATTTGTTTGATGAACCTTCAATATAAACAGTGTGTGTGACTGTTTGACAAACCTTCAATATTGCATGCCATAAGATTTTAATTTCAATCTCAAATGACCACGGAGGTCCACAGAATGTAACTCAAAAATTGTTGAAGATAGCAATAAATCCAATATAAATAAAAACTTATATAAATCTAAATTCTGTTATCTTAATATGAAAATGGATAGAAAAATCACAAAATAACGGCATCACACAGATGTAAACAGCCATAGAATGTTAATGACACTGAATTACAATAATTTCATACCGTAGTTTTATTTTGTTGTCTATATGACTTCTGACTTTCAACTCTCCGTCTTTCTGCAATCTGCCATAGTCTTTAAGTGTTGTGTTTGTTGGCTAAAATATGAAGATATTGGCAACTCAAAAACTCCTCCACTTTTCCCTTAAACTCTTTTTTAATAACAATTTTCTTTAGTGAATGAAACATATTTACAAATAAACATCCCAAATACTAACTCCCTTATGGTAGTTTACCTATAATCCGCCATTTTGGAACTCATCCTTTAGTTGGGCTGCTTCATTCATGCTCGGTATATGTCGGTTATGTAACAAATTGTTCAGTGTAGAGCATATAATTCCAACCCAGACCAACGTATACTGAGAACAACAGAAGAAATCAATCGAAAGGATGAGTTTCAAAATGGCGGATTATGGGTATTTTATCTTAAACCTAAACTCTTTATTTGCCCATATTAAAATTTCTATGTTTAAATGATGATTTAATAGTATCAAGGTTAGAGAATAGCATCATGTCAAAGTTAACTTCGAACTTACTACATTTTTGTAAGTCAACTTAACAAGTCATCTAAACACTCAGCAGTTTTAAATTGTCAATGGTTAAAAGACCTCTTCAATTCTAGATTGAGTTTCATGTCATCTTCAAAAGAACATAGGTTAAATTGCAACAGTCAATGCTTCTTTATAAGTTTCCTGAAATTTTGGATATAACAAGGGCAATATTCTTCCAAACCCACATGTAATTATTTTTTCTCTGCGGTGGCAGATAAAAAATCATCCCACTTAACTTCAATCATGTGTAGACAGGAATATTGACCAAGTCTGAGATCAAACCAGGAACCCCTGTATTTCAAGTTGGACTCACAACCAACAAAGTGATAGACATTTTTGTTAAGCCTTCTGGACACAATTTATAGGCCAAAAAAGTTTCTCTGCGCCAAAAAAATAAGAATGGAATTTTCCAGAAATGGCACACGGTAAGTTCAAAAATCTTAACAATTGATGTACTTTAACTTTCAGCAGTTACAGGTAAGACGTACGCCCAACATATCAAAATACAATACAGTCTAACTTGTGTTAAGCAACCACCCTTTTAAGCAGCCAACCTGTATTAAACAACCACTACAGAAAGTCCCATTGTTAGATTTATAGTGTACCATGTACATCCATTTGTGTTAAGCAGCCAACCTGTCATAAACAGCCAAATCACTCTGTCCCATAGGCTGGCCTCTTAACACAAGTTTGACTGTATAATGATACCATTAATGATTTGCAATGGTTTGATTATGCATATAATATACAATTCATAATATTTTTTTGTGAAATAATCAAGAAATTTGGCCTATAGCTCAGTAACACTATTATCAAGAATTTTCGCATGTGCACTGATCCTTATTGTCGAAAAATCTTCTCTATGACACAGTCAAAGGGTAAAATATGTAATAATCTCACCATGACCAGGTCTGTTATACTGTTTTGTATTTCCTGTATAAGTTGCAGGGCCTCGTTATCTCTCTTCACCTCGTTAACATACAAAGAGAGATCCTGCATAGCCTCTAGCGCTACCTGTAACTGGTTGATTGTTTCCTTCTCCTTCTTGTCCGTATTCTTTATTAACTCCTGGAGATGTAGAATAAGACATTTTTTTTTTTGTTATGGGTTTTACATCACATCAACATTATTTCAGTTATGTAGCGATGCCCGACTCTTAATGATGGAGGAAGACCCCATACTCAACTGCCCATAAAGGCTGGTCAAGGCGGGTAGAACCATCGGCATTCCGTAAGTCAGTCGGGAAACTGCCTCTCATGAAAATCCATATCCCTCTCAGGATTTGAACCCACGCGGAGGGGGGCCATGTGATTTCAAGTTATGTACTCTAACCACTAGGCCACGGAGGCCCCCGTAGAATAAGACATCGATTGAGAAAAACATATAAAGATTTGTCAGTACAAATGATGTATTGTTAGGTCCTTAAATAGGAACAAGGAACTCTTTCTCATGATGCCCAATTGATCCAAGAATTATCAGCATTTAAAGTTTCTGTGCGTCATTTTTTGTTTTCAGCGTGTTGTCTTAGTATCACTTGAGCATCACATGGCCGGTTTGTTCATAGCTTGACGCTATTTTTAGATTATGTCGGAATTCTCTCGGATTTTTATGAAATGAAAAATGTCAAAATTCATCTTATATGCTATTGGTTTCTCTGCTGAAATGTTTAATTAATCTATATTCCTTTATTTTCAGAAGTTTAAAAAAATAATCCCTGACATTTGAATCTTCTAAGTTAGGTGTACATCGTCACGTGACAGGCACTTGACAGCCCACGTGACGTAACTAATTACCATATAGCTGTAGTAACATACATAAGTCGAGGCCGTGGAGGTTTTCCGTCAATATCTTCATTTAAACCACAATATCGGCGATTTTTTTTTATGAATATTTGTTAGAAGCATAGCTGAATACCATACGCAAATTCTACTTTTTACCTATATATATTTAGTGTATGACATCCAGGATCTTTAAATTTAACATTTTGCTCTACAAGACACTTTGTTCAGTTCACATACAGAGAATCAGATAACAAACAGAATGAAAATAAAATCTCTCCAAGAAAGTCTTACACTAACCATCTTACAATTTTGTGTAATACAAAAGAAATAAAGCTAGAAAAACTCCTCATTGAAATGCTAAACCATAGAACAGGTTACAAAGTGCGCAAAAAAAGATAATTGTTTTTAATCAATTATCAATAAAAATTATAATAAAAGAAACCCCTTTATGTCGATTTCCAAATGTTTGTCTTCGAAAAAAGCTTACATTCTAAAGTGATAATCCATAAAATGGCGTATCAAACAAGATGAAATCATTAGGGGATAAGTGAATCTGTTTTAACCTTTGGAATGCTAGTTAAATTTCTTAAAGGATTTTTGTGTAATCTGCTTCCCAAACCTTAAATATTTGCTTAATGTTGATGAGGTATAATACTCAGATTAGCAAACAGGTTATAGATCACAGGCCAGCAGTCAATTTACTTGGCAGCTGGCCTGGATCTAAGCTGTTTGCATAAGCTTAAAGTCGGTTCCAGCACTACAAGGGTTAAAGACTTTTACACATTGTACAAGAGAGAATAACAGAATTGTTTGGTTCTGTAATAGATAAGTGAATCTGGTTATAAAGACCTACCCGTAACAATAGATGGTATTTGAGAACTCTCTGCATTGGCACATGTAACAAATCTCTCAATCGAAAACGCCCATCATTAGCTAATTGTTCACATTCCTGAAAAACAAATTGACATGTTTAGTTCTTAACTTGCTTTTTTGAAAAAAGGATCTCTCATCTATAATGATCACAAAGGAAACATTGTGTGGTATTCTGAGCTTTAAGTTAAAATCATTTTAGGGAATATACAATAACAGGCATAATTGACTGAAAACATCAGTAATACCCAGGCCTGCTAATCTTGCTGCACAGTCTGGTTGGAAATTATGTTTCTAGGCCAAGTTCAAAGGTCTTTCAAACCAATTACATTGTTTTTCCGCTTATTTCTTCAATCTACAAGGTATGCTATCTTTACATCCGGGATCTATGGTTACATAACCCTAATCGATCAGACACATAATAATGTTTTTCTAATTGTGTTAGAGTTAAACATAAGCATCTAAAAGACACTGATCTTGAAAGATAAAACAGGGAGGCCTTGATTGGATGATAGAGTGTAAACTTCGTAAGTTCTGATCGATGGGGTTTTAAAGCACATTGACAGCTAAGTTCATTTAGTGCACATTACAATGATGTGGATAAAAGTATATTGAATAATTAATCAGCTAAAACGTATTTAGTATATGAAGAAATAAAGAAGAACTTGTAATGGATAAATGATAGTAAATACGCTACTTGGAATAGATGACAGTTGAAAAATGACAACAGAAGACAATTTCAAACAATCAAATCAGCAATCAAACCACAAACAACAACTCAAACAAACCTCAATCTTTTCCTTAATGGCCTCGTTTTTCTTTGTCAGATCACTGATGTGCTCCTGTGCCTTGGGTAGATTGGAGCAGTATTCCCCGTAACACAGAAACTTGATCTTCCATTTCACAAATACATCGGGTATTTTAGGGCGACCTGATGTGCACGCACGGTACAACTCCGTGTAAAACCCAGTGTGAACTTCTAACAGGGTCTGAAAAAGAAATGGAGATATCAATAAATACACTCCCGTCATAGTAACTCTTTGATCATTGAAAAGCTTTTAATCTTAAAAGAAAAAAAACATTCACATTATTCTTAATCAGAATTAAACCTCAAACAACCACTCAATTACTACAATTAAACATTATTCTTAATCAGAATTAAACCTCAAACAAGAGGGCCATAATGGCCCTTTATCGCTCACCTGAGTTCTGTTTGAAAAAGAGGTATATTTAAGACAGAGTGGTTGGTATGTTTCAAACTCTTCTAAGTGCTAATTGCATTGAATACTCTAAGCCAATGCTCTTGCTTGTTAACATTTTTTTATGTGTATTGTATTTGTCTTCTTGAGTTAATGTTCACCAAGACAAAGAGAATTAAGATGAAGGAAATTTAGGTTTGTGAAAGCAGGGACAGTAACAATTGGTTGGGCAAATTAAAATAATAACAATTGGAAAATGTATCTCAAAGTCGTTTATTGGTTTTCAACAGTAAATAAATTTGGAAAATTTTAAGACAATCAAGCTTATGGTAAATAATCCAATAATTCTGGCCAACTTTCATCAAAATTGGACCATAAATGTGGCCTCTAGAGTGTTCACAAGCTTTTTAAATTATTTGACCTAGTGACCTAGTTTTTGACCCCACATGACCCACTTTCAAACATGGCCAAGATTTCATTTTGGCAATCCTTCTGACCAACTTTCATCAAAATTGGACCATAAATATAGCTGCTAGAGTGTTCACAAGGTTTTTCAAATATTTGACCTAGTGACCTAGTTTTTGACCTCACATGACCCGGTTTCAAACTTGGCCAAGATTTCAATTGAGACAATCATTCTGACCAACTTTCATCAAATTTGGACCATAAATGTGGCCTCTAGAGTGTTCACAAGCTTTTTAAATTATTTGACCTAGTGACCTAGTTTTTTACCCCACATGACCGAGTCTTGAACTTGGCCAAGATTTCATTGAGACAATCATTCTGACCAACTTTGATAAAAATTGGACCATAATTGTGGTCTCTAGAGTGTTCACAAGCTTTTTAAATTATATGACCTAGTGACCTAGTTATTGACCCCACATGACCCAGTTTCAAACTTGGCCAACATTTTTATTGAGACAATCATTCTGACCAACTTTCATCAAAATTGGACCATAAATGTGGCCTCTAGAGTGTTCACAAGCTTTTTAAATTATTTGACCTAGTGACCTAGTTTTTGACCCCACGTGAACCAGTTTCAAACTTGGCCAAGATTTCATTAAGACCATCATTCTGATGAACTTTCATCAAAATTGGAACATAAATGTGGCCTCTAGAGTGTTCACAAACTTTTTAAATTATTTGACCTAGTGACCTAGTTTTTGACCCCACATGACCCAGTTTTGAACTTGGCCAAGATTTTATTGAGACAATCATTCTGACCAATTTTGATAAAAATTGGACCATAATTGTGGTCTCTAGAGTGTTCACAAGCTTTTTAAATTATTTGACCTAGTTATTGACCCCACATGACCCAGTTTCGAACTTGGCCAAGATTTTATTGAGACAATCATTCTGACCAACTTTCATCAAAATTGGACCATAAATGTGGCCTCTAGAGTGTTCACAAACTGGTCAATAGCACTGTCAAGTGACCGCCTCAAGACCTTACATCGGCGTTAAAAAGCCAACTTTTTAGCTCTGAGATAAAGGTCTTGGACTCTTGTCCTTGGGAACCAGGATTGAAGTGCCACAGAAGACTATAAATTCAAAGGCGGGTTTTCTAGTTATGCTTTGTTGCGTACATAGTTTGTAAGATGGAGGCTCATCCGTTATCTGAACCCGGGACCTCTCGCCAAACTTTTCCTTGATCTGAATATTCTTTTCTTTGCAATAAGACACATAAATTCCAAAACATTCGGATCTAGATAACATTTTTAGAAAGAAACATTTTCGGTTAAGATTCAAACATTAAAAAGAGCCAATTGATCGTCTACAATTTAACCTGTCATATGTTAATCATGGACAATTGTTTTAAAAATATGTATTTCTTACCTCTATTTGTGAGAATATCAATTCTCTGTCTGTGGGGGACAATATTGTCCTTAGAGGTTTGATGAAGTGCTGAAATGGTTAAACAAAAATGCCAATATCAAGACAATTTGTACCGTTCATGTACAAACTAACTACTTCTAAACTCTTTCAAGAAGAATTTGTAGGAAATGAAATTCAATACTATATATCAAATTAAACTGTTCCAATTTTATGTCAATGTAATGCATTATCTATATCTTCAGTAAGCTACCCTCCTTATGTTATAGTCAATGGTTTCAAATGCCACTTGCAGTAAGGGTGTTTTAAGCAGTCAGGACTAGAAAGTATTTTCAGAAAGCCAAGGAATATGTCTACAGAAAGCTTCCACATGATTCAGTATTGCTACAAATCTTATCCCAGAAAGAATATAACAACCTTAATGTGAAACAGCAATGCTAACAGGGTAAAGAACTAATTTTCTTTTTGATGATGTTACTTATTGCTTGATTGGATTTTTCATCACCATAACATTATTCTAGTAATATTGAGATACTTGCTAATGATAATAGAAGACCCTTAGCTTAACTATCCATAAGGACTGGTCAAGCTTGGTAGAACAATCTACATACATGAGGTGATGTCTAAAGACCAACCTGTACTATCATAGTAAGAGCGTCCACATAGTTCCGTTCTGTGTCCACCATCTCCTTAATACAATGGTCCCTCTTGGTTGTGGCAGAAAACTCGGATACCTGATATAAAACAAAAATAAGGCAAAGTGGTGATTTGTTTACTCAGTCTAATGGATCTGCAGCTGAAGATGTTAGAAACTGCTAATACAAAGGGAATTAATTATTTTATTTATAAATTAATGCCAGTTTCAAAATCCTGGGAAGGTTACCAGTACAACACTAGAAAATAGCGTCTTCTACACAAACACTCCAGTTCCTGTTAGGAATTGAAACTAGAGTCTGATTGTCTCCAATCAAACTTCTTTTTTAAATGTGATTTGGTTCAGTTAGGCATGACGACCCTATTAAGAAGTTTCTAGGTTATATGAGGAGAGTAACCAGTACATTGCTAGGAAATTGTGCCTTGCATGAAGACACTCCAGACCCAGTCAAGCATCGAAACCAGTGTCATATTGACTGGTATCCCTGAGGAAAACTTTGAAAACTTCAATAAAAAACAATTTAATTTAGTTTTGAAACCATTAAGCAGTAGAGGATAATTTTAACAAGTAACGGATCCTTTGTCAAGGTTTTCATCATCATAGAGGTAGGACTATTGTCTTATGAACCAAGCATATACACAGTGTACATGCACAATGACAAAACAAACAAGAACTAACAACACATCATGAAACAAACCTGCTTAGTGTAGGACATGGTCTGGCTAGACTGCAGAGTTCCTTGACACACATACAAATATCAGTTCATTGCAAAAAAGGAACCGTTTATTTGCTTTTGCTTAATAAGGAACTCCAACATTTGAATAACTTTAATCTGCATATTTTATAAGTTTTGGAAAACTCCAAAATCCCATTCAAAGATATGATTTAACAGAAAAACACTTTAAAAAACTTACCTTAGAAATCATTTTCTACTAGCGATTGGGACTACTTCCTTTCCATGTACTGTATCATTCAATGGGTTTGATGCAAGACTTAAGTTAATGCTTCATGTTTGTGGAGAATTTAACAGAGTCTTGCAGTGAACCTTAACAGAGTCTTGCAGTGAACCCCTAACAGAGTCTTGCAGTGAACCCCTAAATATTATGAGTAGTTTGCAACCTCAAAAGATTTGGATTTAACAAAATACTTTTGCAGGGGTTACTTACATGATCAAGAATGAGTCAAGGAACAAATTGAATGAATGATATTTGCCATAATAGGGTAAACTGTATTAATGGGAAAATCATTCTCTTAGAGACTTGGAGAACTACATAGTCCAATTTCATTGACAAAGCATAAATTAAACAACCTACACTATTTTCTCGTTTGCGATGTTTTCGTTTTGTTGAACACAGATCTTCGTAAATTTCGTCATCCCCGTCCTGATAAACTGTGTCATACAATTCTTCATTGTCTTGAATGTCATGGTCACTGAACAAGGGAGATAACAACAGTAAAAGTGTGATAAAACACAAAGGGAAGTAACTCAAAACATAAACGAGAACAACTCAACAGGATCAACAAATAATGGTCAATCTCGAAATCCTTAAGTTTTTTAACTCAAAGCAAAGCAATTCAGTACTCATAAAGCATTATACAGCTTACATGCTTGTAACATTGAAACAAAGAAAATGAAAAATGTTGGTAGCATCTAATTCTTGTCTTATTACCGTTTAATCACAAGATCAACGAAAATCTTTAGGGTACCTGCTTCAGGCAACCATTTGAAATTATTGTGCCAACATAAACATGTGGTTATACCTCTATGGTTTGTATCAAGCAATAAATTTCAAAATACAGCCATTGCATTTTTCAAAAACCAGACAATTGATAGTTTTTTTTGGCAAACCATCAAACTTTTGTTAATCGGTCAGAATTTAAACAGAAGAAAATAAAATAACAACAGAAAGGTGTAATTCATTTTTCTAATTGGGTTACAATATTTGATGAAGGGCAGAGCAGCTTGACAAAAAAAAATCTCAAACTGCTAAATTCAGATATCAGCTGCAACTGTACAAAACGTAGGTATGTAAGAAAACTGTCTTGCTTTGAATTTGAAAAACTAGAGATTGTGAGAAATGAGAACAAAATATGTCAGAATTACAACACTGAGAAACTGTGAAGAAAAGGAAAATGAATCAGTACAAGAGATACAACATCTAAAAACTGGAAAACGGTACTTCAAAACATATTAACCCTTTCCCAAACAATAACGACATTTGACCACTTTGTTGCAGACCATTTTAGAAAACATTGTGGGAAAAGGAGAAATTGCTTGTCACAAGTAATTTCTCCTTTTCCCACAATGTTTTCTAGCCTATCAGAATATCATTTTCTAATTTCATCACATTTTGAAATGTCGTCTGCAAACTCTTTCAATTCGGGACAGTCGAAAATTTGTTGTTTGAGAAAGGGTTAAAATAAATACAAAGCACAAAAATGTGGCGTCAAACTTTAAAGAAACAAGTACTCAAGCCCACTCTCGCATAAGTGATTAAGATTTTATGGGGCTACCTTACTTTAAAGCAAAGGCAGACACAATAAACAAAAAAAATGAACAAAACAAAAAACTTTTCTTGAACATATAGAATCCGAGACGAAAGATTTGCTCATTAGAAGCATTTTATCCTTTTGTCAAAGTGGTTTCTTTTAATTTCTATAACAGATCCCGCCCAAGTAAGGGGTTCAAGATTAATGAACCAGGGTACACAGTTGATAAATAAGCCAGGTGTCATTAATTGATTTATTGTGTTTAATAATAAATTAAGCAGTACTTCAGTGACTGGCAACACTCGTCATATATCACTATCCAACTTTCAATACTTAATCAGAATGGCGAATTCAACCATTGGAAAAGAACAACAACCAAAACTGTAGTTTGGTCTTTAGGTGGTTTCTTTTAAGTTTGACAACCTTTGTAAAATATGATTTATACACAGAGATCCAGAAAGGAGACGCCATACTATCTTTCCCATGCAAAATCCTATTTTGTTGATACTCATGACAAGCATTTCAGAAGGACCTTCTTATGAGTACCTACAACATAGGCTTTGGAGATGAAGAAAAATAGCACAGGGAAATTGCCAATTATCTGGACATCTGTACATGGGTTCCTACAAAATAGGCTTTGGAGATGAAGAAAAATAGCACAGGGAAATTGCCAATTATCTGGACATCTGTACATGGGTTCCTACAAAATAGGCTTTGGAGATGAAGAAAAATAGCACAGGGAAATTGCCAATTATCTGGACATCTGTACATGGGTTCCTACAAAATAGGCTTTGGAGATGAAGAAAAATAGCACAGGGAAATTGCCAATTATCTGGACATCTGTACATGGGTTCCTACAAAATAGGCTTTGGAGATGAAGAAAAATAGCACAGGGAAATTGCCAATTATCTGGACATCTGTACATGGGTTCCTACAAAATAGGCTTTGGAGATGAAGAAAAATAGCACAGGGAAATTGCCAATTATCTGGACATCTGTACATGGGTTCCTACAAAATAGGCTTTGGAGATGAAGAAAAATAGCACAGGGAAATTGCCAATTATCTGGACATCTGTACATGGGTTCCTACAAAATAGGCTTTGGAGATGAAGAAAAATAGCACAGGGAAATTGCCAATTATCTGGACATCTGTACATGGGTTCCTACAAAATAGGCTTTGGAGAAGAAGAAAAATAGCACAGGGAAATTGCCAATTATCTGGACATCTGTACATGGGTACCTACAAAATAGGCTTTGGAGAAGAAGAAAAATAGCACAGGGAAATTGCCAATTGTCTGGACATCTGTACATGGGTTCCTACAAAATAGGCTTTGGGGAAGAAGAAAAATAGCACAGGGAAATTGCCAATTATCTGGACATCTGTACATGGGTACCTACAAAATAGGCTTTGGAGAAGAAGAAAAATAGCACAGGGAAATTGCCAATTATCTGGACATCTGTACATCGCAAAAAGATCTCAAATAGATATATGGTATAGAAGGAGCAAAACAACAATATGTGATGCAACGGTATATTGAATGGAACGCTGAATTCATAGAATTAGTTTTTTATCCACATGTATATAACTATTTACTATGTGACAAGCAACATTTATAAGACATTATATACTCATTCAACCCAAACCTTCAGCAGAAAAACTCTAAAAACCAAGTGAGAAAATAGAATGTGTCTGTTTCTAGAAATCTCTCCCCACTCAAAAAAATACCAATCATGGTTTTTTTTTACAATTTTGTGTCAAAGATGCATCGAAATAAAAAAAAGAATATGAGGGATACCAAGGAACTAAACACCAAATCAACAATTCTTCAATAAATATTACAAGATTCCTGGGATTTAACAGTACTAGGCTAGTGATCTGAAGTGTCCTGCCAAAGGAAACTACATGTACAATGAAACCACAGGTAAGGATCAAACCTGGTACGCCCTCAATGTCCACTTGACTACAAAAGAACCCCTTTAACCCTTTCCCATACAATAACAACATTTGACAACTTTGTTGCAGACGACTTCAGAAAACATTGTGGGAAAAGGAGAAATTGCTCGTATCGAGCAATTTCTCCTTTTCCTACAATGTTTTCTGACCTATCAGAAGTTCATTTTCCAATTTCATCACATTTTGAAATGCCGTCTGCAAACTCTTTCAATTTGGGACAGTCGAACATTTGTTGTCTGGGAAAGGGTTAAGGGAAAGGAGTATGTCACTGAGAGAATATGCCTTAGTGCAAGACTGTCATAAGTCCTTCACAAAATAGGAGGATTTGATAAAGCCTTGCCATGAAGCCGTAACAAGATCAGTAACACCTGCTTTAAAAATCAGGAAGTTCACATTATCTGTTCTAAGTGTTTTATCTCCTGTCCCCCTGCCATACCGCTGCATACATAAAGAGGCTATGGGAAATGCAAGAGTTCAGTGCAATACTAAAGTAAGTGCTTCACATTTCAATTAGCTTTACATTAATTTTGTGAAGCACTTTCTTTAGTCTTGCATCGAATCCGGAATCTCTATAACATATAACTGTGGCTAAGAACAAAAATCAAAGGTCTGCAACAGCAGACAACAATCAATAGCATGAGAAAATAAACACGTTCTTCATGATTCTTGGTGAAAACCAAATTGACGAAAAGGATAAATTGCTCATTTTGAGTGATTTATCTCAAAGTCACAGAGGTTTAAACACACTACCACCTAAGTTTACGCCAGATGTTTGCCTTTTGCAGCATAAAACTTTTAGAAAACAATGTGACAAAAGGAGAAATTGTTTGTCACAAACAATTTTCTCTTTTGCCACAATGCTTTTTTCAACCTATTCACATATCACAACAGCAGAGCTGAAAGGTTTTTTACATGCTAACAAAGCTTTTCTAAAGTCGTCTGCTTTAGGAAAAAAATGTCGTCTGCAGGTGTTTAAGAATAAAAAAAAAAACTTCTGCTGTAGAAAAGCAGTTTTATACCATTTTCAACATGATTTTAGGTTTATTTTGGAAGTCATTTTATCTTTCCATGCTCATGATATATTCTCTACTATTGTGTTCACTTGACCACATAACAAAATAATCATGCAAGCAAACAAAAGTTGGTAAATGTTTGTAGGTATCCACCCATTCCTCCATGTATAGATATTTGTGACTTAAGTCATCAATGATAGTATGAGCAGAGGTACTTAATATAACGAGACAAAATAAAAGTGTTTGACATTATATTTGATAGAAAACAGTGTGACAATAGGATATATTGCTCAGAAGAAGCAATTTATCCCCTGCAAAAGATTCAATAACTTGTTCATGAACGTGATGATCATTCATGAATGACAAACGACCATTCATGTTAACAAAGCTGTTCATGAACTTGATTGTGAATTTCAAGAACATGTTCATGAGCATCAGACAGAATCAATTCATTAACATATTCTTGATGTTGATGAGCATTTTCTTGAATTTCATGAACAAGCTCTGTCATCATGAATGGACATTTGTCATACATGAACGTTCATGAACAGTTTTTTTAGTATTTCACAGGGGATCCTTTTGTTTCAATGGTTTCTAAAGTCTGTTTGCAACAGATATTGTGAAAATGGGTAACATGGAGTAATGGGCTAACATATTATATAAATCAAAAACATAATTAACAAAAGAATAAATAAAAATTAGTCTTTAATAATTGGGTCAACAACTTGGGGGTCACAGGAATACAACATCAATTCAGCCAGTCCACCATTGCTATGGAACTCGTACTTTAAAAAAAACAAAGCATGAACTCAAATAACTTATAAATCAACATTTTTGTCTTTCTCTTGGTCATGTACTATATCCTTAATTAAGGAGGTCAGTTTGTAAGTTTTAATTGAACAGTGTAAAAGTAACAAAAGGAATTCGTGGCTGGAACTGTAACAATTTATTAAAAGATCTGTGTTCAAACCCATTTTATGTCAGATTGTACTTTTATGTTTTAATCTGCAAAGTGCCACTTACCTTTCAATATATTCTGCTTACACCATCAGTTTTTGCAATTTATCTAGAATTCTATATTTGTGAATAGTAACAACAGTTCTGCTTTTATTGAACATCATCAAAAATTGGAGACTTCAAAAACAATGGAATAGAATATTTTGGACATCAATATCCTCTTTGTAAACAAGTATTGAAAGTGTAATCTGGGACAGGTCCTTAGCACCCCTAATTTCGGGTTAAGGTCTTTGCTGAGAGAAACATCCTGTTTATATACTTACATCTTTCAAGCAAAGGTTCTTCACACATGAATGTTTTGTTTAAAAGTACTTTCTGAAACATTTCTATCTATTTCGTACAACATGAAAATTAATGGACACACCAATGAACAATTCAAGCTGACAAATTACAAGTGACTTGATTTTTGTTATGACTTTTTAACAAGATCAAAATTACCGAACCAAAATATAAAAACTATCTTAAAGCTACATTTGACTGATCCAAGCAATGCAAAGCGTTTTGAAAAGTTTCAATCTTCAAAGAATTTCAAGAAATTGGTTGGTGTAGCAATGTGTCAGGGAGACATGAAGTTCTAAATGTGTATTCATTGCTTATCATTATGGCACCTTTGTTCTTATACATTTTAACTACCAAACAATAACGACATTTGACCACATTGTCGCAGACAACTCTGGAGAGCATTGTAGGAAAGGAGAAATTGCTTGTGACGAGCTACGTCTGCAAACTCTTTCAATTTGGATCAGACAAAAATTTGGCGTTTAATAAAGGTTTAAGTTATAAAAGTTTAAAGGGAAATTTTATTTTGTAGTTACTATGAATTTTCATGGATAGAATACCAATAAAGCAATCAATGCTCTATCAATAATCCAATTTTTTGTTTGTTTGATTATATTTGGATTTCATGCCATGGCATCAATATTTCAGGCATGTTAAGACTTTCCCTGATTCACCAATACTAAATCCAATTTTTTGTTTGTTTGATTATATTTGTATTTCATGCCATGGCATCAATATTTCAGGCATGTTAAGACTTTCCCTGATTCACCAATACTAAATCCAATTTTTTGTTTGTTTGATTATATTTGGATTTCATGCCATGGCATCAATATTTCAGGCATGTTAAGACTTTCCCTGATTCACCAATACTAAATCCAATTTTTTGTTTGTTTGATTATATTTGGATTTCATGCCATGGCATCAATATTTCAGGCATGTTAAGACTTTCCCTGATTCACCAATACTAAATCCAATTTTTTGTTTGTTTGATTATATTTGTATTTCATGCCATGGCATCAATATTTCAGGCATGTTAAGACTTTCCCTGATTCACCAATACTAAATCCAATTTTTTGTTTGTTTGATTATATTTGGATTTCATGCCATGGCATCAATATTTCAGGCATGTTAAGACTTTCCCTGATTCACCAATACTAAACTAGACCTCTGAAGTGTCTTACCAAAGGACAATATCATAAAACCAAAGGTACACAATGGGACCCCTATGGTTCTAAGACCCCACCTTAACCACTGCACCATTGCAAAGGTACACAATGGGACCCCCATGGTTCTAAGACCCCACCTTAACCACTGCACCATTGCAAAGGTACACAATGGGACCCCCATGGTTCTAAGACCCCACCTTAACCACTGCACCATTGCAAAGGTACACAATGGGACCCCCATGGTTCTAAGACCCCACCTTAACCACTGGACCATTGTAAAGGTACACAATGGGACCCCCATGGTTCTAAGACCCCACCTTAACCACTGGACCATTGTAAAGGTACACAATGGGACCCCCATGGTTCTAAGACCCCACCTTAACCACTGCACCATTGCAAAGGTACACAATGGGACCCCCATGGTTCTAAGACCCCACCTTAACCACACCTAATATTGACCACAAAGGTACACAATGGGACCCCCATGGTTCTAAGACCCCACCTTAACCACTGGACCATTGCAAAGGTACACAATGGGACCCCCATGGTTCTAAGACCCCACCTAACCACTGGACCATTGCAAAGGACAATGGGACCCCCATGGTTCTAAGACCCCACCTTAACCACTGGACCATTGCAAAGGTACACAATGGGACCCCCATGGTTCTAAGACCCCACCTTAACCACTGGACCATTGCAAAGGTACACAATGGGACCCCAATGGTTCTAAGACCCCACCTTAACCACTGCACCATTGCAAAGGTACACAATGGGACCCCCATGGTTCTAAGACCCCACCTTAACCACTGCACCATTGCAAAGGTACACAATGGGACCCCAATGGTTCTAAGACCCCACCTTAACCACTGGACCATTGCAAAGGTACACAATGGGACCCCCATGGTTCTAAGACCCCACCTTAACCACTGCACCATTGCAAAGGTACACAATGGGACCCCCATGGTTCTAAGACCCCACCTTAACCACTGGACCATTGTAAAGGTACACAATGGGACCCCCATGGTTCTAAGACCCCACCTTAACCACTGACCATTGCAAAGGTACACAATGGGACCCCCATGGTTCTAAGACCCCACCTTAACCACTGGACCATTGCAAAGGTACACAATGGGACCCCATGGTTCTACCCCACCCCACTGACCATTGCAAAGGTACACATGGGACCCCATGGTTCTAAGACCCCACCTTAACCACTGCACCATTGCAAAGGTACACAATGGGACCCCCATGGTTCTACGACCCCACCTTAACCACTGCACCATTGCAAAGGTACACAATGGGACCCCCATGGTTCTAAGACCCCACCTAACCACTGGACCATTGCAAAGGTACACAATGGGACCCCCATGGTTCTAAGACCCCACCTAACCACTGGACCATTGCAAAGGTACACAATGGGACCCCAATGGTTCTAAGACCCCACCTTAACCACTGCACCATTGCAAAGGTACACAATGGGACCCCCATGGTTCTAAGACCCCACCTTAACCACTGGACCATTGCAAAGGTACACAATGGGACCCCAATGGTTCTAAGACCCCACCTTAACCACTGCACCATTGCAAAGGTACACAATGGGACCCCCATGGTTGTAAGACCCCACCTTAACCACTGCACCATTGCAAAGGTACACAATGGGACCCCCATGGTTCTAAGACCCCACCTTAACCACTGCACCATTGCAAAGGTACACAATGGGACCCCCATGGTTCTAAGACCCCACCTTAACCACTGGACCATTGCAAAGGTACACAATGGGACCCCCATGGTTCTAAGACCCCACCTTAACCACTGGACCATTGCAAAGGTACACAATGGGACCCCCATGGTTCTAAGACCCCACCTTAACCACTGGACCATTGCAAAGGTACACAATGGGACCCCCATGGTTCTAAGACCCCACCTTAACCACTGGACCATTGCAAAGGTACACAATGGGACCCCCATGGTTCTAAGACCCCACCTTAACCACTGGACCATTGCAAAGGTACACAATGGGACCCCCATGGTTCTAAGACCCCACCTTAACCACTGCACCATTGCAAAGGTACACAATGGGACCCCCATGGTTCTAAGACCCCACCTTAACCACTGCACCATTGCAAAGGTACACAATGGGACCCCCATGGTTCTAAGACCCCACCTTAACCACTGGACCATTGCAAAGGTACACAATGGGACCCCCATGGTTCTAAGACCCCACCTTAACCACTGCACCATTGCAAAGGTACACAATGGGACCCCCATGGTTCTAAGACCCCCACCATTGCAAAGGTACACACATGGGACCATTGCACCATTGCAAAGGTACACAATGGGACCCCCATGGTTCTAAGACCCCACCTTAACCACTGGACCATTGCAAAGGTACACAATGGGACCCCCATGGTTCTAAGACCCCACCTTAACCACTGGACCATTGCAAAGGTACACAATGGGACCCCCATGGTTCTAAGACCCCACCTTAACCATTGCACCATTGCAAAGGTACACAATGGGACCCCCATGGTTCTAAGACCCCACCTTAACCATTGCACCATTGCAAAGGTACACAATGGGACCCCCATGGTTCTAAGACCCCACCTTAACCACTGCACCATTGCAAAGGTACACAATGGGACCCCAATGGTTCTAAGACCCCACCTTAACCACTGGACCATTGCAAAGGTACACAATGGGACCCCCATGGTTGTAAGACCCCACCTTAACCACTGCACCATTGCAAAGGTACACAATGGGACCCCCATGGTTCTAAGACCCCACCTTAACCACTGGACCATGCATGACACTAACATCTACAGGGCTTGAATCAATGCATAACTCCCGAATCAATGCATAACTCCTGAATCAATGCATAACTCCTGAATCAATGCATAACTCCTGAATCAATGTATGTACATTATATAGGATTATGAGTTATGAATTGATTCAAGTCCCTGTGTTACCATTCAAATTGATTTAAGGCATCACTAATATAAACCAAACTATCATATGTTTACATTTGTCAGCAATCTGAACTGTTCATGAAGTATTCCATTTGTTGACAGACAAGACCATGTGACCATGTGACCATGTGACCATGTGACCAAGTACATTGCAGTTGTACCTGTGACCCAGTTGACCGTTTTAAAGAGCACAGATCATCATAGATCTTTTCTTCATGCACATCTTCCGCGACGTGTACATCCTGCTCCTCAGGAACATCATTAAATCTATAAATAGAACTCATTACTGTATCTTAGACATCATCAAATCTATAAATAGAACTCATTACTGTATCTTAGCCATCATCAAATCTGTAAATAGAACTCATTACTGTATCTTAGCCATCATTTTATCTATAAATAGAACTCAATACTGTGTTTGAGTAATTATCAAATCTATATATAGAACTCAATACTGTATTTTAACCGTCCTTAAATCTTTATATATATAGAACTCAATACTGTGTTTTAGCAATTGTCAAAGCCATTAATAGAAGTCATTACTGTGTTAAAGCAATTATCAAATCAATAAATTTAACTTTATCAAGTGTTTAAGCAATTATCAAAGCTATAAATAGGACTGATTACTGTATTTTAGCCATCATCATATCATTCTATCAATAGAACTTAAAAATATATCTAAGCCAACATGAAACCTTTTTAAAATCGAGCTTGATCATTTAATTAGTCTTCAACTAAAGAAAATGTGCACTATAATCAGCAGACCTATATAAAAAATTAATAACCCAGGAATTCTCTGCTGTGAACATGAAATCGAATCTATTTGAAAAAGGACAATGTGTATCTGAAGTGTCCTACTGTTTGCAAGATTGAAAGAAATTATAAAAGAAATCTTATACTTTAAAGATAAATTCAATTCTATTCAAGTCTTATCAAAATGACAAATGACAAAGTAAACATCACCAATCTCTTTTCTTTTGTGTGTTTGAGAATTATTTAAGGTAGAATACCCATACTCCTGCATTTTGAAACACATTCTTTTGTCAAATGACTTCGGTCGTTCTCGGTATAATTTGATCAGGACTGGGACTATTCGCATTGAACCAAATAGTTCTGGGTACCGTTTTACTAAACAACTTAAGGAAAATATTTGCGTAAGTCATAACTGATAAACACAGATAGTATCCTCAATGAAAGGACAATATTGCAATGTGACACGTCATTGAAAGCGTCTCGGAGAGACGTTTCCAATGATGTTTTACTTTGCCATATTGCTTCATCTTATATTGAAATAAGAGTAATTGTTGTTTTAGACTTACGCATATCTTAAGCGTGAACTGTTTAGTAAAATGGTACCCTGGAGCCCAACTGGTGTATAACATGAACGACCAATGAAATCGGACGAAAGAACTAGCTTCAAAATGGCGGGTATGGGTATTCTACCATAAACAGTAAGTGTTAAAGGAAGAAAAACAAAAGATTCAATTGTAACATGTATGCAATTCAATCAGAATGACTAATAAGGAAAATGTTTATCACAATCTTTTTTTTTTTCATCACAATTAATAAATAGGTCATCATCATCTGTATGAATGATAGAAAAATAAGATATACAAGAAAATTAATATCTCAAGGTCATATCAACCTATTGCAATAATTCTGCAACAATATAAACTGAAATATAAAATCTCGATTTCTAGTATAAAAATGATTCTATAGACATGCATAACACTGATGATACAGCAAAATGCAAGTCCTAGTCAACAGGGAAGTCCTTAGGCTAAACAATGAACAAAACAATCCTTTAAGTGGTGCCAGAGGAAGAATCTTTGTCACATTATTTAGAGGGATCAGCGCAAGACTAAAGTTGTTGCTTCAATATTTGTGAAGAACTTACAATATGTAGTCTTACATTGATCCATTGTTCTTCAAAATAAGAAATTCCTTGTTCTGCACGTAATTTATTTCATGTCATTTCAACCAAGAATTTGTTCATGGATGACAAATGGCCATTCATGAACACAGCTTGTACATGAAATTCAAGAACAAGCACATGAACATGAACATCAAGAACATGTTCATGACCAGCTTTGTATTCATGAGTGGCCAGTTGTCTTTCACAAATTTTCATGAACAAGTTCTGGAATCTTTCGCAAGGGTATTATGCACCAAATTTACATGTCATGTGAATTTACTCTTACTTGCTTTGTCATGGTTGAAATACAAAGTCAACAATGAAATTTGTTATCAAACAAACAAAAATGAAGCATAGTCAATCAATGCAAGTTAGTAGAATATATGGTTTATATAAATATAACTTGAAAAACTTGCTTTCTATTTTTTACAACATAACCTTTGTTTTCTGCTCAATTTAAAAATTCATACAACAGAAGTGTCTACCTCTGTAGCCTTATCTCGAAACAACATGAGCAAATTACTTTAGAAACCATTGTGATAAAAGGAGAAATTGCTCAATCAGATTCACATAAAAAATCATGTTTTGCTTTCTGAGGGGGTTCGAACCATTATAGGTTTTGTTTATTATAGTGTCACCCCTAGTGAAAGGGCCAGCAGGTTTGGCTTATGAGAAACCTTTGAAGTTTTCACTGATCATACCTAGTAACCCCCTACTTCTATTAATATGCAAGGCGATAACCATTAATTTAACTAGCTTGTAGATGGAGTCAGCCATTTTAGAGCAAATCTCCAGAGAAACATTTTCTGGACAAACGCCTCCCGTGGGGCTTAAAACTTTGTGTTTTCCTAAACCACAAGGCCATGGTATTTGCTGAAAAGTTATAAACATGTTACTGAGAGGCGATCTTTGTGTACTTACATTGCCATATCAGACAAGTTTCCATAGATGTCTTCTTCGGAGTCTTTAGCATGGTTATTGTTGGGTGGGAAGCCTCTATAAATAACAATCAGTGAAAACATGGGGTTAGATATAAGGGGCATAACTCTACACATACACATACATACCCATTCAGTGTGTTGGGGAGGGGGGAACTAACAGTAAAATCTGCCGTAAAAAGGGCACCCTAGTCTTTGGGATTCTATGCAAGCTTCATGACTGGTGACAGCTTTACCATTAACAGAATGAAGGCCAAACATGCCTATGCTTTAACCCTTTCCCAAACAATAGCAACATTTGACCACTTTGGTGCAGACAATTTTAGAAAACATTGTGGGAAAAGGAGAAATTGCATTACCCACAATGTTTTCTACCATATCAGAAGATTATTTTCCAATTACATCACATCTTGAAATGTCATCTGCACAATCTTTCAATTTGGGACAGTCGAAAATTTGTTGTTTGGGAAAGGGTTAAAAGACAAGATTGAGATAACAAGATAAATCTGCCTGTTATAATCTATAATCAATTTCTATACATTGGACACATTAATTTCTACAAAAAGAAAAATTCAAGAAATGTTGCTTTGTGTGAAGTCTTCACTCGCTAGTGTTTACAAAAATGTTCTGTTTGTGTACAGCAAGGGAAATATACCAATAGTTTTAATTATCTCTTACTGACAATTTGGAATCAAAAAGTAAAATTAAAAGGTAATTCCAGGGAAGAATAGAAATCATTGTTGGAAAAAGAAAACTGCCTCGTTTTCCAGGAATCATGTCAAGTTTGACATCAACAAACCTGCAAAACTCAAAGACATTTTCGGTTTATTAGAAAAAAGCTCATCTTTAGCCAGCTATCAAATAGCAAGAATTCATTGCAAGGCAATATCAAGGGTTCAATGAAAGACTATAGTAAGTGCTTCAAAAACGTGAATCATATAGTCTTGCACTGAATCCTCAAGTAAGTGCTTTACATACTATTATAAATCTTGTATTAAACCTTCCTTATTTAGCCACTTGTATTAAGCTGTCACCTATCTTAAAAGTCACCACTGTCTTGCACATCAGTTACCCATTACTGACAGATTTTACTGCAGCTGGAGGAGACGCAAGCACAATCCTATAAAGGGACCTAACTCTATCTAAACAAACACATCCAAGACAGGTAACTCTGCTAATGCAACCATGTAACCACTACAAGAGAGACAAGAATGTTTTTATTCACATGAAACTAACAACCAGCTATTCTATACAATTAATGAATTGATATAATAACATTCATACATTCATCCTAAAACAAATGTTGTTTTCTCTTTCATAAAAAAAAAATAACAGCATAATTCAGCCAAAATTACAAATAGGATTCAGACACAATATATGTTTTTTTTCTGTGTATAGTAAAATGTAGTGTCAACATATTTTCAACAATCTTATGGTTTTCCTGAGATTCCCCAGTTCTTGACTAGGGTTTGAAGTGTCTTGTCGTAGGAAACTGCAATGAGATCAGTGGAGTTAGTGGGACTTGAACCCAGGACCCCTTACTTGCAAGTCTACCACATCAACCACAGGGCCACACAAGACCACCTAGGAACTACAATTCAATTAATTATAGACAGTGATTGACTGGTACAGCAAAAAGAGATTGCATTTACATATTAAATTCACTTTTTTTTTTGCATGGTGTTTAATGCTGTATCAGCAATTTTTCAGTTACTTAACAACTTTCCTGGATCCACCAGTCCTTGGGATAGCACTCTGAAGAGACTTGCCAAAGGACCCTCCCACAAAACCAGAGGTGTCAGTGAGGGTCAAACCCAGGACTCCAGAGTTCTAAGTCTGCCACCTAAACCACTGTACCGAGTAGGATCCTTATAATGGTCTCTAATATAAGATTCAAAGTTGTATTCTGTTATGCTAGCATTTATCTTTCAATATGATTTAATTATGTAGCAGGAAATTATTGTTTTGTTTCTTTTGTGGTAAAAATAACTTCAAGGCTACCAAATGATCATTCATGTTTTTCTTTTCTTTTTTATAGTTTCTACAATTCATTCAAAAGAAACTTTAGCTTCAGTCGCTCATAATCAAAACAAACAAGTTGAGGGTTCAATACAAGATTTTAGTAAGCCCTTAAACCTTTCCCAAACAACAAATTTTCAACGGTCCCAAATTGAAAGAGTTTGAAGACGACATTTCAAAATGTGATTAAATTGAAAATTATTCTTCAGATAGAGCAGAAAACCTTGAGGGAAAAGGAAAAATTGCTTGTTACAAGCATTTCTTCCTTTTCCCACAATGTTTTCTAAAGTTGTCTGCAACAAAGTGGTCAAATGTCTTCATTGTTTGGGAAAGGGTAAACCAATGTGTGGGCACTTACTGTAGTCTTCCACTGAACCCTTGCAATGTTGTTTATCTTGTAGAAACTTGTAACAGGAATTAAAATGTTTTATAAAGGTCAATATTCATCCTCCCATCTCCCCTTAAGATGAATAAATGGGTCACGTCACGGGAAAAGGGGCACTTGGACATAGCAAACAGTGAAGCCCCAGACCAGCCGCCACGTCACTGAGGTTACACTGTTTGCCATCTTAGAGGACATCAAGTTCTACCTTTAGATAAATACAAATGATAACTGTCGTGACTAAATGCTGGAATAATAGGGCTAAAGAAGAGCCGAGTCAGCGGTTTTTATTTATGTCCGAGTGCCCCTTTTCGCGTGACGCGGCCCAAATTTATTTTTGCAATCCTTTATATTAAAAATGTCATTATCAGAAATGAAAGCATTTGAATTAATCTATTAAAAAATATAGATATGAGCGTAAATTAATGATTATACTGGAAAAAAAGCAAATTAACAAAACTAATTGATAAGAATGTTTAATTGCTATATCAAATCTGGGATTTATATGGGATTAACGCTGAGCCAACAATTTTTCAGCTATGTTACAGCTTTCCTGGATTCACCAGTACAATGTATTGCAAAACAGTAAACCCATGAAACAAGATGTAGAGGCCAGGTTTGAACCTAGGACCCTGAGTTTTAAGTCCGCCATCTTCACAACTTGACCATTCAAGACCCTTATGGGTAAAACAAATCTCATTTGGTCAAAACAACATTTTATCAAGCAGTAAATATATAAATACAATTTACGTCTAGTTAAAGGTAAGATAACACTTGCTTGAACAATAAACTTGTCGTGTTCATCAGTTCTGTACATTTGAAAAAAAAAAGAAGGAAATGTTAAGATTTTCTTGGGGAGAAGGAATGACCGATCCAACGCTTCTCATATAATTAAGATAGAAATGTATTTGATAATATAAGAGCCTGACGATAACTTGATATCAACACCTAGTACTATTTAGTATAAAGAGTAGCATGACTTTTGTATTCATGGCAAATTTGTTTCGATCTTAATTTTCAACAACATCCACTCTTTCATTTTTAATAAGTTTTACAAAAGGTTTCTAAATTATTCAAATGCAGATATGTTAGAGTGATTTATTATGGAGTATGGACTTAATAAAAGTATAACTGATATTGACCACAGAAAACAAGCCAAATTAAACAGAAAAGCTGGTTGCAAATTTCATACATCAAATGACTAAATCATATTACAATAATGATTTCAGAAATCTTTGATGATCAATGAACTCAAGACAGATCTTTCTTGGAATTTATTTTTGAGACAAAGAAAAGAAATAATTACTTCTCTTGAAGCCTTTTTCATGCTTATAAAATCTTGCTTTGCTTGCATCTTTTTCTGATTGCCAATATGACTTATGATATTATCAACTGTTATAATGTCTGATTTAATGAAATTGGTGATTTCTGTTATCATTATTCATAGCAAATGTAATTCCTGAACTAAAATTTCATTTAACCCTTTCTTAATTTATAGATTGCTCAGAAATTTAAAAAAAAAAATGTGTGTTGTCTGCTTTCCAAAACCTCAAATGTTTGCTTAATTTTGTAAAGGAAAGATACTCAGATAAGCAAACAGATTAGAACACAGGCCAGCAGCCGATTCACTTGGCGGCTGGCCTGGATCTAAAATGTTTGCATAAGCATGAAGTTGGTTCCAGCACTATAAGGGTTAAGCCTGTATTTTCAGCAGACAACATTCTGGAAGTCAGAGCAGAAGAATTTTCATGTATTGAAAGCACAGAGGTCCTTACTAAGGTTCATTGCAAGACTATAGTGAAAAGCACTTTCTACAGTCTTGCATTGAACCCTCTATTTGAAGGAAGTGGTCAAAAAACTTATCACATGATGCAAAATAATGTCATGAATCTTTATCCCTTGCAGACCCTTTTAGTAATTTTGCTGTTCAAATTGACAAGTTCTGCAGACGACAATTTTATTCAAACCACCATTCGGGGGTTCGATGCACGACTATAGTAAGTGCTTCACATTTGTGCAGCACTTACTATAGTCTTGCACTGAACCCTCCTATTGTAAGTTTCTACCCCAAAATCCCAGGGTAGGCTTTTACTAAACATATTTATTATGCTAAAAATCTGTCTTAGTGTTAAAACATTACCCTGTATTTCATTATTGAGATAAGCAATTCATTGCCATGACTAACACATCATTGGAATGTCTCTCTGAGACAATTTCAATGACGAGTCACATGACAATATTGTACTTTTAACTAAGGTACAATCCATCATATCAAATTTGCCATACGCAAATAGTTTTGAGAAAAACTCGGCCAAGGTGTGTGGGTAATTTCTTAAAATACCAAACTTTGTATTTTTTCAAATCTCTGAAAGTGATAAAAACTGCTTCTACTATTTCTACTTCTAAGGTTGTCAGTATTGGAAAAATCAATGTTTGGCCAATACCATTCCCATGACAAAATGCTTCTTTTTCAATCAACTACGACACAAATTATTACGACCAAACAAAAACTTCATTCCCTTTGTAATGTTTTAACATGCCTATGACTATTCTGAATCCTCAAGTTTATCCAATGAAAACGCCTGTAACATAATGAGGGTCAGCCGCCATATTACTGTTCCCATGACTACTACCATTGTACTTACGCTTTCAAATGAAACTGCCAAACCCAATACTTTGAGGGTCATTCAATTTGACAAAAGAAACAAGTTACATCCCAACTTGTAATTTAAATATTATTTTTAAGTTACAAACCAACAATAAAGAAGGGAACTTCGAGAATAAACCTTCAATCTAGACCTCAGTTTAATATTATTCCAGGGGCTTTTCACCTTTAGAATGCTGGGTAATATTCTAAAAATAGATTTTTGTGTTGTCTGCTTTGAAGAACCTTAAATATATGCTTAATCTTGAATAGGTAAGATACTCAGAGTAGCAAACAGGTATGGTCACAGGCCAGCCACCAATTTACTTGGGGACTGGCCTGGATGTAACCTGTCTGCATAAGCTTGAAGTCCGCTCCAGCACTGTAAGGGTTAAAACAAATCATGTATAACTTGTACAAGAAAATTGTTTCCTCATTACAGATAGATTCAATTAAAGAGAATTGCAGTGCCAATAGGCTGTTATTAAGGAAAGAAATATTTGTCTGGTGTTAAGTTTGTAAACAGGTGCACTCATTTGCATCCATGTAAAATATCAATGTTGTTTGTAGCTGAAAAAAAGAATTGTTAGGAAAATGCAAAATATGCAAGATTCCTGTAATGCAAGAAAGTCACAGGTGAGGAATCAAGAGCTTTAGACAAAAGGGAGTTTTTCCTATCTTTCATTTCTTTGATTATTAACCCCTGACAAGAGGGATATCAATGTTTCTAATGACTACCAACAGCATAGGATTTGATGAATCTTAGTAGACTATTTGGGAATATTGGAAATTTCTTCTGATCAATAACGAGTGTTCAGTACAAGACATAACTATAGTAGGTGCTTCATATTTATAAAGCACTTACTATAGTCTTGCACTGAGCCCTTGATATGTGCATTTCTTTTCAATGAATAACAATAGTTGAGGAAAAAATTGTAATTCATTTGACCCTGAATTAATTTTTTATCCTATGATGGTGGTATTGACATTACATTTCCACCATATAAAAGTTTGTTTCTGAAAAGTGACAAAACCAAATGCAGTAGGATGCAATGTTTATGTTTCAGATAAGAAAATCTCCCATTGTATATAAAACTCTCGTTCAACCATCTACAATCTAATTCAGGCAATGAGACTAATATGATGATGATATCATACACAAAGTGCAACATGGGTCCATAATTTGTGGGATGGGTGGAGCAGGGAACAAGACAGTCTTCTCTGCTGCAAGACACAGGGTACCGGTGGAAGTAATTACCTCCCTTTACAAGGAGCAACAGGCTGTGGGAGTGACCTCCCCTGTACTTACTGAGCCAGGTCCTGGAGGGTATTGTAGTAGGCATTGTCATGGATGGTGTTATTATTGCCTGGGAAACCACTAAAAGAACAGCAGCACGGGTCATCAATGCTTATCATATACATAAAGAATCAGGGTACCGTTTTACTAAACAGTTTACGCTTAAGATTTACGTAAATCTAAAACAACAGTTCCTCTTTTATCAATATTTGGCGAAGCAATATTGCTAAGTAACACATCATTGGAATCGTCTCTCGGAGATGCTTCCAATGACGTGTCACATTGCAATATTGTACTTTTATGTGTATCCGTTATGACTTACGCAAATATTTTCCGTAATTTGTTTAGTAAAACGGGGCCCCAGACGTCTAGAAAAAGAGGCATTTATTTCATATGGGTTTTACATATAGCATCAACTTTATTTAGTTATGTTGCCATGTCTGGTTCATTATGTTGGAGGAAAACCCCAAACTCATCTGCCTATAACAGCTGGTCAAGTGGGATAGAACAATTGGCATTCTTCAAGTCAACCAGGAATAAAAATTCAAATGCTGTCACAGGGATTTAAACTCCCAAATAGAGGGACTATGTGATTTTAAGATTAAAAGCAATTGTGTCCTTTTCATGGCATATTCAAAAAAATAATTTGTTGAAAGCTCTTTTCAAGATACTCATCAGATTTGTCTCGCTGAGACGCTTCTTATGAGTATCTACTAAAGACTACTTAAATTATAGCGTTATGGGAGCAATAAACATAAATACTTCCTTTATCTAGACATCTAAGTGTACAAATTGTCCCTAAATATTCTCTTATTAGAAGGTTCCTTTCCTTATCATGTTTCATTCATTTAGCAAACCAGCTCTGAGGGACCAACTCTTTTGAGATACTGTTTCAAAAAAGAAAATTACGCTTTCAAACTTTTGAAAGGAATGAGCTTTGAATGAGAGAGTTTTTCACAGATCGTGAAATCCTTAATGACTACTATTGAACATCTGTCATAATTAAAGAAATAACAGCTAAAAATATATGAAAAACCCTGAAACACTCAATAAAAACCATATTACATCTACACATATGGCAATATGAAAAATGTGTACAGCAGTGTCTCGTTAATCCGAACAGGTCCGTTCCAAACAAAATTTCCTGATTAACGAATCATCCGGACTAATGAAGCAGGGCCTGGTCTTATACACATAAAGACATAAACAGTCTAAATGTACATGTATACTTATAACCCTTTACCTTTTTGACCGTCCCAAATTAAAAGATTTTGCAGATGACATTTCAAAACGTGATGAAATATTTTTCTGATATGGCGGAAAACATTGTGGGAAAAGGAGAAATTGCTCGTAACAAGCAATTTCTCCTTTACCCACAATGTTTTCAAGAGTCTGCAACAAACTGGTCAAATGTTGTTATTGTTTGGTAATTGTTTAAGCAAATTACTGCCCAAACGTTCCGTTCCCTTACAATTTCGTTCGGATTGCGAGACATCCGGATAATGGGGTCCGGATAAACAAGGTTTCACTGTATATCAATGTATGTGCACAATTCTGGTGTATATCACAAAGTAATAAGGCCATCATTTTGGTCCCTTAACAAAAATATAAATTCTGCTTGCACCAAATATCTATTTTGGTTTGATGAAACATTAAACACACCTTCGCTACTACTTTTCTGTTGTATTGCAGGAAAGGTTCACAAATCAAATTCTCCTGGATCCAAAACAAAATCTACCCTTAATGGTTTGTTCCTGATTGTCTACCATATTAAATAAAAAGTTACACTGTTTACTTTGCCCCTTTGGTACAACATTAACCTTTATAGTGCTCGAACCACCTTCATGCTTATGCAAACAGTTAAGATCCAGGCCAGTAAATTGGTGGCTGGCCTGTGATCTTATCTGTTTGCTACTCTGAGTATCTTTCCTCAACAAAATTTGGAAACCTTAAATATCTTCTTAATTTTGTTGAGGAAAGATACCCAGAGAAGCAATCAGGTTAGATCCCAGGCCAGCCGCCAATCAACAGGATCTAACCTGTTTGCAAAAGCATGAAGTTGGTTCCAGCATTTCAAGGGTTAATGAGGAGAAAAAAGAAAGCCTTCATTTGAGCGTTTTCTACTTACTCCTGAAGTAATTTATATTTCAATTCTACTAACTTTTTGGTAAAGAGTAAAGTTGAATGCAGTTAAGGGTGAACATAGATAAAACAAGGAAGTTACCTTGTTGTGTTTCTTGTTTCTTTCATCCTGCTTATACTAGTCTGTGGCTTGATGTGTATACTTATGGGTTATATTAGTCTGTGGCTTGATGTGTATACTTATGGGTTATATAAGTCTGTGGCTTGATGTGTATACTCATGGGTTATATTAGTCTGTGGCTTGATGTGTATACTTATGGGTTATATTAGTCTGTGGCTTGATGTGTATACTTATGGGTTATATAAGTCTGTGGCTTGATGTGTATACTTATGGGTTATATTAGTCTGTGGCTTGATGTGTATACTTATGGGTTATATTAGTCTGTGGCTTGATGTGTATACTTATGGGTTATATAAGTCTGTGGCTTGATGTGTATACTCATGGGTTATATTAGTCTGTGGCTTGATGTGTATACTTATGGGTTATATAAGTCTGTGGCTTGATGTGTATACTTATGGGTTATATTAGTCTGTGGCTTGATGTGTATACTTATGGGTTATATAAGTCTGTGGCTTGATGTGTATACTTATGGGTTATATTAGTCTGTGGCTTGATGTGTATACTTATGGGTTATATTAGTCTGTGGCTTGATGTGTATACTTATGGGTTATATTAGTCTGTGGCTTGATGTGTATACTTATGGGTTATATTAGTCTGTGGCTTGATGTGTATACTTATGGGTTATATTAGTCTGTGGCTTGATGTGTATACTTATGGGTTATATTAGTCTGTGGCTTGATGTGTATACTTATGGGTTATATTAGTCTGTGGCTTGTTGTGTATACTTATGGGTTATATTAGTCTGTGGCTTGATGTGAATACTTATGGGTTATATTAATCTGTGGCTTGATGTGTATACTTATGGGTTATATTAGTCTGTGGCTTGATGTGTATACTTATGGGTTATATTAGTCTGTGGCTTGATGTGTATACTATGGGTTATATTAGTCTGTGGCTTGATGTGTATACTTATGGGTTATATTAGTCTGTGGCTTGATGTGTATACTCATGGGTTATATTAGTCTGTGGCTTGATGTGTATACTTATGGGTTATATTAGTCTGTGGCTTGATGTGTATACTTATGGGTTATATTAGTCTGTGGCTTGATGTGTATACTCATGGGTTATATTAGTCTGTGGCTTGATGTGTATACTTATGGGTTATATTAGTCTGTGGCTTGATGTGTATACTTATGGGTTATTTTAGTAAACCCACAAAACCAAACTTCCTCATATCAGCTGCAGAAGAGATTATAAACCATTGTGACAAAAGGATAAATTGCTCCTCATGAGTTATCTATCTTTTCGTCACAGTTAATTCAAAACATCAGCACAAAAACACTTTTTTTTATCTTACTATTATTTTTCCCTTTAATGCTGATTTCAATTTGAATAAGTCGTAAATTCTCAGAAAGAATAGCTTTTTTTCTCGAATGCTTTACAGTAATACAAAAAGAATGATACACAAAAGAAATACAAGTTTCAAATACCGTTTGCTTTAACGACTTGATAAAACTAAGATGTAAAAGATGCATGCTAAAGTTTCATCATTTTTTTATCATGGCAAAGATTATCTTGTTTGATTTATGTGTCATTCTGATTTAACATTAAAATAGTACAGTATAAAACAGCATAACCCGGACCCAAACCAGTAAAGCAAGTTTTTTTTCTAAATAGAACTTAGTTTTCAAGTTGAAATGAATTCCCAGTTACTGGTTTTATTTCTTAGACTGACCATGATTCATTTTGATTATCACCAGATAACACTTTTGTCAACTGACAAAATATTCTAACCCATTCCTCCCACATTAGCAAATTCTTTCTGAGTAAATTCTCAAAATAGTGCAAGTAAAGGGCCCTGATTTCCCCTACCACCCCTATCTAGACACCTTATAAGAAAGGGGCTTACATTTAACCCTTTACCAAATGCCAGATTTAAGACTGTCCAAAATACAAAGAGTTTGCAGACGACATTTCAGAATGGGTTGAAAATGAAAAGGAATCTTCTGATAGGGAAGAAAACATTGTAGGAAAAGGGAAAATTGTTCGCAGGGAGCAATTTCTCCTTTTCCCACAATGTTTTCCAGAGTCGTCTGCAACAAACTGGTCAAATGTCGTTACTGTTTGGTAAAGGGTAACAAAAAAATACAAACCAGCCAGCTCCATTATAAGCTTTCTCAGAATAAGGACTTCACAACTTATTTGCTGGAAAAGTCACCAAGTGTACAAATTCTAGGAATTTCTAACACTTTTCCTGTTGCACACGGACAACAAAATTTAATGAACACCTTTGTAAACAACAGGCAACATTCAAAACCTGATGTAACATAACTTGAAAGTACTTGGAAAGAAACAAACTCTAGTTTTGTCCTTATCTTTTCAACTTGAATTAAACAATTGTATCATTATCAATTTTATTTAATCATAGATATTGATGTTATCTTGTCTGATTTACATATCAGCTGTTGTCTAGAGGAAATTCCAAAGAGGGGGAAACCCAGCATGTGGCTGGAATCATGATCACTATGTAGCTTTGTAAAACGTAAACAATCTGATTAATGAATTAACCCATTTCTTCAATACCAGCCTTTGACATGGTTGAAAGGAAACATGTGCTGCAACGTCATTCGCATGCACTGTTTTTAAAAACCTATTTGACAAAGCAAATTCTGATGGTAATCATAAGATTTATATTAATGATAGATTCTTATAATAAGAAATGAGTATCGACATTTAATTTAGAGTTCAGAGAGGAAACAATTAATGAAGTAAGTTAGAGATACTTCTCTTATTTAGATCTTTGTATTAAACTGTCCAAATTGAAAGGAGCAGCAGACAGTAAGCCAAGAATGCAAAATGCTATTCTATTTGAGGCAATGGGTACATGGTTTACATACCTCTGTAATATAAGAGAAAAATTACACTAGAAGTAATAAATTTCTTCATTTCTTTAATGAAAATGGTTTCTTAAAATCTTCTCCTGTCAACGTTTCCAAGACCTTGTTAATGAAGAAACAGATCCAGGTGTGAAAACAGAACTTCCTTCCTTACACCTTTTATTGATAAACAATGGAGTACAGTAAACTAAACTCAGTAACCCCTCAGGGAGAAAGCCAGCAATTTACCTTCAGAAATAGAGCTCAGTAATAAAGAACTCAGAAGGCGTAAAAGGAAGTACAATGGACAGATGGATAAAATCCCTTGTTTCTTACTAAGCACTTGAACAAGGATAGATCCTTTAAACTCTTATATATTCTGAATTAGTCTCTTGGTTCATCAAATGCAGTTTCATACACCTTTTACTTAAATGACGCAAACTATGAACAAAAACACATTCGTTCACGAAGACAGTCTCTGCATTTTTAACGAAAAATGTGCCAGACAGAAGACCAACCTGATAAGAGTAGATCTCACCAAAGAATTGAGTACAAAGTTGATTACAGTCTAACTTGTGTTAGGCAACCACCCTTTAAAGCAGCTAACCTGCCTTAAACAACCACTACAGAAAGTCCCATTGTTAGATTTATAGTGTACATCAATTTGCGTTAAGCAGCCAATGTGTCTTAAACAGCAAATTCACTCTGTCCCATAGGCTGGCCTCTAAACACAAGTTTGACTGTATATAAAAAATATTTAATGGTCTTTAACGCCCTATCAAAAAAAAATCAGTAATGTAACAGCTTTCCTGGATTCACCAGTACTAGGCTAGGGCTATGAAGTGACTTGCCCATGTAACCAGAGGCGTTGGTGGTGCTCAAACCCAGGATCCCTGAGTTGTAAGTCTGCCAACTTAACCACTGAACGCAGTTAGATCAAAAACATTACACAAGGTTATAGACATTCAATGAGATGGCGACACAGACTCAAATCCAATTATATGATAATTTATCAAAGATAGGCTAAAACAATCATTGATTATTCGTAGTGGAGGAAAGTGGTTCAGGGATGGGGTGTCAGCCTTGGGACACAAGGGTTGCTGGTTTGATTCCCATGAGAAGCAGATCCATGAAACAACATTTCATTCATCCATATTATGAACGAATAATGATCAGGTGTTCGGAAACCAGAATCAAGAGTGATCTATCTTAGTTATATATATTTGTATGGGTTTAACATCTCATCAACATTATTTCAATAGTGAAGCAATGCCCTTATTATAATGATGGAGGAACACCCCAAATGTAATTGCCCATATGGGCTGTTCATGCACTGTAGAACTATCGACATTACAAAAGTCAAACAGGAAACTACCTCTCAAAAGGGTTTGAATTCTCCTAGTTTTAAGAACCTATTTCACAATTGATGTAACATAAAGAAGTTTAAACTAAAAATTAATAATGTGTTTGAGGAAAAACATCCAGCTTCAATGATAAACATAACAGCTGGCTCCTGGTTTGGGTTAAACCAAAACAGACATCCTCCTACCCAGTGTCCGATATCTTGATTTACAACTAACAACAGGGGCCTTGATAGGGCAAGATAACGGTTTCATTTTATACTGAAAATTATTCTTATACTTCATAAACATACTCACTTTAACTCTTATAGTGCTGGAACTGACTTCATGTTTATGCAAACAGGTTAGATCCAGGCCAGCCCCCAAGTAAATTGGCGGCTTGCCTGTGATCTAACCAGTTTGCTTCCCTGATAATTTTCCTCATCAAAACTAAGCAGTTATTTAAAGCAGATGACACAAAAAGATATATTTTTAGAAAATTACCCAGCATTCTAAGGGTTAATGTAGCCCCATGACTGACTAATGATGATTGTAGAACACCTTAAAAAACTTCAGGTAAAGTCTTGTCAATCCATGTTAGACCAGCCACATTCTCAATGTAAGTAAAGAGACTGAGAAATTAAATGCCGTCAATGGGGTTTAAACCCATAGGGGTAGGAGCATTTCTTGATTCCCAAGTAAACTATTAACAAGACAGGGTTCAAACGCCTGGCCAAATGACACGCCACAGTGAAATAACAAGACAAAGTAAGGATCAATCTCTGGGTTTCTGTCTAAAATCCAAGTTACAAACCAATTCATAAATGTTAATTTGGATCAGTTTTATGACTTCAGTTATAATGCAGAGGTTTTAAACAAAATAACCAATGCTTCTTCAAACTTGTACACAATTTTCTAACAAGAATCCTTTTCCACATTTCTTGGTCAACAATCTGTAGTCATGATAAAGACTAAAACAATTACCGGTAGTTATTTATCATTTTGTATATATGGGGTATTACATTGTGCAACATTTTTTCAATTATGTTGTGATGTTGAACTCCAAATGATGGAGGGAGACCCCATACTCAACTGCCCATTGGCAGGGAGACTGCCTTTAACTGGGACTTGAACCCATGCAAACAGGGGACATGTGATTCTAAATTCTGTACTCTAACCACTAGACCATGGTGGCCCTGAACAATTAGCATCTTACAAGTACCAACAACAAAGGACTTTAGAGAAACAAAGTTACAGCAGAACTAATTATGCCCCCCCCCCAACCAATCTCTCTCATCTTCAGATCTCTATCTGTTTTATATTTCATTGGGTTCACAACATGTTTGATCCATGATTTACTTAATAATGCTCAAAACATTTAAAATGTTTCCATGGTAACAAACCTGTTTCCAATAGCCCCTTACCCCATGGATACAAAACTAACTCATTTACAAACCCCAATGTATTTCAGAAACTAGTGTAACAATAAAAGATGATAATGTTGATGGCCTAGTGCAATACTGATCTAAGCCCTTCACAATCATGAATAATATAGCTTAGTATTGCATTAACCCTTTACCAAACGCCAAATTTTCACCTGTCCCAAATTGAAGAGTTTGCAAACGACATTTCAAAATGTGATGAAATTAAAAAATACTTTTTTAATAGGGTAGAAAACATTGTGGGAAAAGGAGAAATTGCTCATCATGAGCAATTTCTCTATTTCCCTTAATGTTTTCCAGAGTCATCTGCAACAAACTGGTCAAATGTCATTATTGTTTGGTAATGGGTTAAGCCATTCACCCCTTTTTCCTTGAATTTGAAAGAGGCCTAGGGTGTTAGATATAGGAAGGTAAATCATTAAAAAAATGGATTTGGCAACCAAAAGCTTGGTATGCCTTTCAATGTTTGGGAAAATTGCATGATTTTAAAGAAATTTCCATTTAGGAAAGAACCTTTTATTAAAAGACCCATGTTAAGTAAACAAAAAACACACAGAAAGCCCCAGCCATTGATGTGAAAATTCTCAGAATGCCACAATATTTCCAGTTAACATTTAAACCATTTTCATAAGAAACCTGCTGCTACTGTGTAACTTCTAATCAATTCTAAATAGTCAGAGAAAATTGGGGAAATAGATTCATAGTTAACAACCCTCTTGCTATGTCTTGGATTAATTACCTCTGTGCTTCAGATGAAGGTATAAATACAAGGCAAAACAATTAGTACAAATCAGTTAACTTGGTTCAGTGTAGCAAAACCCCATTCCCCTAAATTGGATATTTGGTATTAGTCCAATCTAGAGCAACAGCATAAGGCAAAACATATCAAGAAAAGGTATCCCCCAAAAAAGATAAAAACCATTGGTTAATTGCTCATTAGGAGCAATTTATCTTTTTGTTACAATGGTTTCATAAGTCATCTGTAGAAGTTACAGAAAAATGGGGTTTTTTTTAAGTATCTATTCATTTTCTTTTAGATGGGTTCTACATCGAGTCAACATGATTTCATTTATGCTGCGTTGCCCAGAACATATTAATGGAGAATGACTGTAACCTTGACTACAAAAGGGCTTGTCAAGCTGGGTAGACCCTTTGACATTCCATAAGGAATCTAAGTCTCATAAAAATCTCATTGCTGTAACCCAAATTTGAACCAACATATAGCGGGCCATGTGAGTTCAACTTCTCTATTTTAACCACTAGGCCACAGAGGCCCCTGTATTATGGAGTAAGGGGTGGCTTAGTCTAGGGTCAAATTAACAACATAAGTGTTAACAATACAAAACAATGTTAACAACATAAACCCAAATAAAACCCAGATGGAAGACAAATTTTTTGGTACAAACAACATTTTTCAGAAACCCTTTTTACCCCCACCCCTCCCATTTCAAACGGTCAACAATTGAAAACAATATGACAAAATTGGAATATCCTCAACATAGGGCAAAATTGCTTCTATTACTTCTACATAACTTACATGAATACAATTTGGTGTATCCAGAACTCTTTTTCATACTTTCATTCTCATGACTATTGAGCTTGTGTTCACAGACAATCTTTCTCAACTTAATAACTGATTTTTATTGAGTGTACAGAAAACGGCATGACAGAGAGGGATTAGGAACAAATTAAAAGTTAAATCTGTTTGAAGAAACCTTTCCCCCCCAAGTCATTACTTATCATCTTCTTAATCCTACCATCAAATTTTTCACTTCATGTACCATTTGAGAATGTGACCAGTCATAAAAGTGTTAAAAAATCATTTTTGAAAGGCAACTCAAATGAAACCAATATCATTTTGATACCAATAAGATCTTGACCAAACTCTCCTTTAATCCCAATATTCAAAGCATAACATGCTCTAGTATTTAAGTGGATGCATAATGGAATGGGATTATTGTTTGCCCTAACCCCTGACTTAATAATACGTCCTCCCTTTGTAGCAACTGTGGCGGAAAACTTCATCCCTATAGACAGCACAAGGACAAAAGGATAAACTGAGCCTAATAACGGAATACTTTTTTTACATGACATGTTTCTACCCAGTAATGAATATTATATAGAAACTATCTTATATTTTGCTTTTAATTAGTCGTTAACCACAGCTTATAATCAAGAAATGTCACAAATCCCAAATGAGGAAATGCGTTCTCCTCAATGCCCTCAACAGAAAACACAAAACTCTGTTATTTCCTCAATACTGAGACGGCTGTCCTAATGACTGATTACCCCACTCAGATATTTGATATATTGCTATAGAGTCATTTTCAATCAGAGGTGCTATAAAGTTGTATTTTAGAGGCATTACATTACAATGGTACAGAAAACATAATTTGTTAATTTTCATTAGAGTCACCTTAACCAGACGATTCATATGAGTCCCAACAATAGGAAACAAATTAGCAATAATAATCCAATTGCAATTATTTTTTTGCCTTTTCATGTCTTCTTTAAATACCGGTTCATGTTTATATGTTTGTTGTAAATGTGTCTTGTAACTCGTGTAGAAATAATGGAATAAAATATGATTAAATTAAGCAATGGAAATCTGTCCCTAATCTGGACCTATAATATATCTATTGACCATCCAATAAATTGCTTTCATTTATGACTTGCAACAAAGTTCTGTAGAGGATAATTATATAACATGTGCAACCAATTATCCTCAAGTCTATTTATAGATCGATTTTCCTCAGTGTTATGAGTAATAGTACAAAATAGATAGGAAAGCACATAGCAATCTTTGAAAAAGTTTCCAAATACTTTGTCTTATATTGAATAAACACAAACTTCTTATCGGTTGCTAAGCTTCCATTATACTGTAGATTATCCTATCTTCAAAGCATTAGACCTATCAACAATTCTGTTTTACAGACATTGGTCATGTATCAATAGATGTAGTTAGTCAACATAGAATTATTAATCAGCCAAATGTGGAGCAACAAAACCACAATGAAAAAGTGTGGAAAAAAATGCTTTTGGATATTAAGAAAATATTTTGATAATGAAACAAATAGTTCACAAGCATTTTCTACATTTTTCTATTGTGTTATCTAAATTTTTCATAAAAGTCAAGGATTTGAAAGATTTTCTATAGACATAGCTTAAGTTAAAACTATGTTGCTATGCAGTTGCTTGATAATTTTTTCCAACTGTTGATAATCCCTTCAGGTGTGGATAAATGATTTGGCAGCATGTGAAACATAGGTTTATTTGATCCATGTTGAATCTTGTATATAATTCCAATTGAAACACAATTACCAAGCACGAATAGTTGCATTGATTTTGGGGACTAGAAACCATTGTGCCAAATAAGAAACTCCTGTCACTAAACAGAAATGATAACCCCCAAAGATCATCAGTACTCAGAAATCACCTATAATATTCATTTGTAATTCATCTATAAGTGTTCTCAATCTAAAGCAGTTTTAAAATCATTGTGTTGTCAATGTTGCCAATCCATTTCATAAATATTGATTCATTTTTACACCACTTACAACAACATTTTCAGATCAGGGTTTACCTTGACCCCCCCCCCCAAACTTATATAATAAATGATCCATAATTCTTGGATGTGACCCTTGAAGCTCGTAATTTTCCGTTCACAATTCCATATATATAAGGGGTCAAAAGATCCTAAAATAAGAATAAATCAAACTGTTTTAACTGTCTTACTGTTTTAAAGCAATATCTCAAAGATTCCTTGTCAGGTTTTTTTGTGGGTACTCATGAGAATTGTCTTGTCTAGGTGATTCTAATAAGTTCCCGCAAAATAGCATTTGTAATTAAGATTTTGAAATAACACATGATCAAAACTCTTGGTGTTCCTTGTATACAAATGGTCTATTTGCATTATACATAAGAGGGGCCAATAAAAGGCAACTTCACAATTCAATACAATGTATCTTTTTACCCTCGAACCCACAAAAAAGGATTCATATTTAAGATTTTGAAGAAAAAAAACACATGAATGAAACTCTAAGTGTTCTTTGTATACATAAGAGGGGCCAATAAAAGGCACCTTCACAATTCCAAATTTATTTCAAATCATTCAGTTTTCAAAACAAACAAAAATCAGTCATATGAGCCTTTGTAGGTTCCAGAATTTTAGCTGGCATCTGGCTTTACCTAACTCAAGGAAAAAGACGCCAGTATCTGTACCTATGATAAACTAAAACCATTTAACCACAATGATCAGGAAATTAATGATACATACCCAATATTTCTTCTCTGAGCTAAATCAGACTTGGACAACTTGGACAGAGTGTGTAGAACCTGAAAATATTGTACAAGTCAGTTAGGATAGGATTGAATGACTACCAGTACAAGATCATATGTGCTTGTTGATTTCAGTTGGGTCTAAACCCTTAGAATGCTGGGTAATTTTCTCAAAATAGATTATTGTGTCATCTGCTTTCCAAAACCTTAAATATCTGCTTAATCTTTATGAGGAAAGATATTCAGAGTAGCAAACAGGTTAGACCACAGGCCAGTCGCCAATTTACTTGGTGGCTTGCCGGGATCTAACCTATTTGCATAAGCATGAAGTCGGTTCCTGCACTGTAAGGGTTAATATCATCTTGACTCATTTTACAGCAGAAGACTTATCATGAAACCTATATGTACCAAAAGGAGAAATTGTTGTCAATGTTATCTACTTTAAATAATTTTGAATAGAATGTATCAAATACAGGGAGTTTGAAATGGCCATTAGAATTGAAAAATTAAATATTCAAGAGCTTATATGAAGAATGCAGTAAGTATTTTAAAACAGGAAATCAGGAAAAAGGGTGATAAAGTGTTTCAACATTATGATCTTTAAAATTTAATGTTTCCTTTGGGTAGTTGTTCAACAAGACTTTAAATGAATAATCATTTACAAATGTGTTGATATTATTCCAAAAATACAGTAACATGGGTACTATCTGAATCACTCATGACTTTTAATTAAACCTATCAAATGAAGTAATATATTTAAAGATTTAATCAATATGGTTTTTACATCAATTCAACACTTATTGAGTTATTGTTGATGCCAAGCCCATCAAGGATGAAATAAGACATCCGCCCCCTATTTTAACTAACCATAAAGACCTGTCAAGACAGGTAGAATCGTCAACATTCAGTTAACCCATTACCATACAATAACTACATTTGACCAGTTTATTGCAGACCACTCTGGAAAACATTGTGGGAAAAGGAGAAATTGCTCTTAAAATGCAATTTTTCCTTTTTCCACAAAGTTTTCTGCTCTATCAGAAGATAATTTTTCAATTAAAGCAAATTTTGAAATGTAATCTGCAAACTCTTTCAATTTGGGACAGTCGAACATTTAACGTTTGGTAAAGGTTTAAGTCAACACGGAGACTACTACCTCTCATGAAAGTAATGTCATCTGTAATTCATTTTTAACTCACCTTTCTGAAGTTCTTGACCTCAAAGAGGTCCGGTGGGTCAAACAAGTCATTTCCTCTCACACCAAACACCTTCTCACAGGTCTGTAGAAACGTTCGGATATTCTTTAGGCATAAAAACTGGAAAGAAAAAATTCATTTTAAAACATGATCATTGAAAGGTTATCATCATTTCATTATCAAAAGTCTGTCAAATGCAGAAGTAGCTCTCAGTCTGTAGTTTGTTGACATACTTTATGCAATAAAACTGAGACGATAACTTGTTAAGTTTATAGCAGGTTTCAATTTGTTAAAGACAGTTATGAAGTGTTTTTTTCCCTTCTTTAACAGGTACCCGGGAACAGTACCATTCCCAAAGGCTACCGGAGTCTTCCCAATCTCAATATCGCCCTATTTTCTCAAAGATAAGACACATTTTCAAAATGCATGCAAGAAATATCTGATATCAATAAACAATTAATATTTAAGGTGTTAAAATTCGCAAAGCTGTTTAAACCCATTCCGCATTTATTTGTGGCAGAACGCTTGAAATCAAACAGGTTGATTTTCCAATACGGTTAGATAAACTATAAGGAGCTGACTTTAAACAGACAGTGATTGTTAAATACAAAATACCAAACGATCGTCTTAATCTAGCAAGGGAGGTAAATCTTTCAAGAACGTTGTTTGCGCATTACAGGCAATTCTTGACCAAGGATGTTATGGAAGCGAATAACTGACTTCTTAAAAACCTGAACCCTCAGCGAAAGGGGTAATTTCCCACCTTCCATTGGATTTCTAAAATAGATTAGAAGGTTGTCAACAATCATTTCAATTATAACTTCAACAGTCAGAACAAATTTGACACAGCAATAAGGTCAAAGCAGTAAGGAATACAAAGGGTTGTTTCACAAATCCATCTTGTGAGGGTTTTTTTTATTAGTAAAAGCTGTTAAGTGATTTTGCACTAAAAACATATCCTTTTGTTATGTTCACTTCCTATTGTAACAATATCTTCACTTATATTTTTTCTGTTGAACACCTAGAGCTTAAAATGCTTTGCAAGGCAGAATAATAGTAACCCTATTGATAGATTAGATGCTTTATAAAGACTTCCAAAATTTTCTCAACGAAATTTTCCCGAATTTGCAGATTTCACGACTCAAATTTCTCCCGACAAGAAGATTTGGCGGTGCGAAAACACTTGGGGAAAGAATATGCTGTTATGACCAACTTCTCATCAACGATAAATTTGGTGCAACCACTTTTCCCTTTTATAATCAATCTGAGAGCACAATTAGAATTCATTCAAAAGGACATGATAACTTTCTAAAATTAACATTGTATTGATTTATCAAATTTTTTTAAAAATTAATCTGTAAGAAGAAGCACTTACAACAAGTCTAAGCAATAATCTATCATGAAGCTTTATGTATTTTGGTACCTTACTTTTTACCGCGTCCCAATAAACTTGGCAATGACAAAGCCATGGATTAGAAAATATTAATGAGAAGTTAACATGTCCTTTCAGGCAACTGATAGATTCTCATGTGTGGGACTTTGTCAAATTTACTATCAAAAGTTTATACAATCTAATTCATTGATAAGATTGCAATTTGAAAACAGACTGTCAAAGTCAACAGGGGAGTGAATTGGCAAATATTCAGCAGAATCAAAATTGGCAGTTTCTAGAAATCCAACATGTAACGAAGTTGTCACTTGTCATTCAATATCAATTTCGTGGGCTTCCATTTTCATCTAAATATGCATCTAAATTAAGAGATCAGGATCTTGATAGAAAGTGACAAGGAAACCTTATTTAGGTCAAAGTTTAGATCCAACTATCAGTCTAACAGGAAGTAAATAGACTCATCGGACCAATGAAAACCATTACCCGACACAACTAGGAAGATCAAGTAATTTAATGAAAATAAAATGATATTGATCATCGCGCTATAAATCCTCCCGAACTAGTTCAATATGACAGAAGAATCCCATTTAAAAGTCAATTTGACAGCTAATTACCTGCGATAGTTGCGGTCTGGGGCTGAAATCTTTCTGGTCCACGGAATATGGTTTAAGTGAATTGAGAAGATGACACAATAAAACTCCATCTCGTAGCGCCTGTGCTAAATCGAACGCCTGGGCGTCCGGGTTTGTTGTACGATGGTCGTCTGGTAAAATCTTACAACGAACGAGCCAGTCTACACATAGTCTCCACTCGTCCGCCGCCATTGTCCCAACTTGGTGTTTTTTCTTAGGTTCGGCACAACTCGTATTTTATCCTCAAGTGTCAGTTGAAGATATTTGCCAGAGAAACTGCGAATTTGAAGTCATTCGAAACTGACATGGGATTTGCCTTTAAAGATATTATGGATCAGTTAGGTTAAAAAATGACATCTTTGTCATATATCATTAATAATACATTTAACAATTAAAATAATCAACCTAACCAAGCTCAAAATCAGAATGCGAACATGCGAGCAAAAAAGCGCGTAAAATTGGTACTCTGCATGCGCTCAAAAAGAACCGAATCTTTGTCGAAACGACGGAACCAGCTGTGCCCTGGAATTCGCTTAAATAAAATTGTCTCCATGCAAGCTGAAAAGGGTTTCTCTGTCAGTTCAAGTGTTTGATTTTTCGAAACTGCAGTCATGTAGATGATTTGTTTGGCTGATGATGCTTTTCATGATAGTAAAGGTAAGTTGTTCTTTGATCTTGGATGCTAAAGACTTCATTAAAGTTGTAATCAAGGCATTTTACTATCTGAGATAGATGATTGACATTCATGAAGAATCTTGTCAGAGCAACAACAACGCCTAGTCCAGATTCTGGTCTCGAAGGCTATTGATATGTTGACTGACGCCTTCGACTCCAGAGCCAACCGTGATTTTAACGTTAGTTTTTTGCGCACAGATTTTCTGCGCACATTTGACCACCTATGACTCCATTAATATGCAATGGAATATGAAATTAGACATACCGATTTGGTGATCTGATGCGAAATTCGCACTAGCCCGATAGCCCGAGACTAGCTGATCTCGTTTCGGGCTATTGAATTCCCCCAATTGGTAACCCAACCGGGCTAGTGATAATAACTGTACATATATGAAAGTATTTTCTAGGGAAAACAACTTCCTTTTTAATTCGTAAAAATTGGCCGAAAAATTGATAAGATATTTCGATTAAAAGACATCAAATTTCGATCATCGATCCATTAGTTTAGGCTGGTTACCGGTGTCTCATCTATCGAACATAGTGAAGCCAGTAGACAGCGAGGAACCAGTTTACTGATCGTGACATTGCGATTCATCCCAAACTGATTTCAAAGTCAATAGAAGCTTAGCATCTTCAAGTGTTTGGTTAATTGGGTACCATAGACGCTTTTTACTATTTGCAACAATAAGCGTCCGCTTTAAGACAAAGTGAAGAAAAGCAAGCTTGACATCTGGGATTTTTAGGCCTGTTTCTCGTAAGTGGAGATAAACATTAAAGTTTTTGAAGTGAGCGATGTTGGTTTTGTTTTTCTGTCACCTTGATTTGCGAGATTTTACTGTTAACTATGCCATTTTCTGTGATGTTTTCTGTGACCTGGTCTGCATTGTTTTTCGTTGCTGTCATTCAGGAAGATGTTACAGTTGAAACCTTTTGACTGGATCTGGCATCCAGATAGCTTTACTTACTTCAACAATAAAACTTTGAAACTGTTGGAAATTGCAAAAAAATGTCGGATAAGACAGTAATGTGTGTATCAATGGCCCAACTGGGCAAAATGTAGATGCTTTAGTGAAGAAAGCAGTTCAAGGCTTAAGCCAGAAGAAAACCAACAAACCAGTTTCCTTAGCCAGAATAGAGAAAGGCTTCATGTTTTGTAGATATACAAACAATTATGGCTTATAGAAATAGATTGTACTTTACATAGACAGCATGTTTTTTGTTTCTTTTCATAATATATATGGTACATATTCAGTTAAAAGGTAATTGAAGTGATGAGAGACTGAAAAGATTTTGCACACAATGAACAACCTTCTTTTTTGTCACAATCTCATTGATATTTGTAAATCAACTGTTCCAATGTTTGTTGTTAGGCTTTTTAAAGAAGAATGTCTAAATGTTAATGTTGTTTCCAGAATATAACATTAAATTTCTTTTAAACACAGTTTCGGGCTAGTAAACTGTGGTTCGGGCTAGTGAAAAATCCCATCTGGTAGCCTGAATGGGCTAGTGGTTTAAAAATTGAATTTCGCACACTGTGATCAACATTTTATCTGTGGATGTGTGAAGTCTCAAAAGTGTCACTATTGTATAAATATCCAAAGCTTTGATTTAAATCACATACTTAAAAATTTCAAAAATATGTTTGGGTAGTAGTCCGAAATATGCGAACAACCGTTCTACGCCTCATGGTCCGAAAAGTAGGACATCTCTCAAATTCCCACATACCAATGTGAGTACAGTGTACGGGAATAACTGGAGTTCATTATTTGTGACAATTTGATACTATACTTCGACTAAAATCATTTGATCCATATTTTTCTTATTTGATTGTTTAGTTTTGTTCTTACTCATTTGGAAAATTGGATTTTTATGTAAAAAACATGGCCATTGAAGGCTTATTTTGGAGTTTTCTTGATGTTAAATGATAGATAACTCGCTTATAAGAGGTAAATCGGATACTCGTGTGGCTTGTGACAATTCATTGATTATCAATGTATGTATTTAACATTTCCGTTTATTTGTCAGTTCCTTTGAACATGGAAAATCGCGAGTTAAAATCACTCAGTTGGTCATATGAAGTTTTATAACGTAAAAATCATGATGGCATTGAGACAAAGCGAAGCAAGATCAATGTCCAAATGTCGAAAAAAGCTTCGTTCACAAATCATTATTGAGACTACAACAACGCAAAAAAAAATGTTTGGGACCCAGAATGGCACACCTTTATTTTTTCTAGTTAAAAATCATTTGTTTAAAATCAATTGTGACACTAAATGGTAGGATATAAAATTCACTATCAATGACTTCTTCCTTGATACTAAACCAGTCCGATTTGTTGGCTACAATAGTCCTTGCAATGTTCACCATGCCAAACAGGGCTCAAACCTGGGACCCTCAGAACACAAGCCAATGCCAGAGGTTGCCATTTCCACTCGTTCATTTATATTGACGCATAGCAATCGTGCAGGACGAGTAGTTAATCTTCTGTTGTACGCTATGATGACCAAATATTCAATATAATTCAAAGTTGTTTTTGTTCTGACTGGCCTTTGCAAACGGTGCCATTTGTGATAAGATTTTGAAATTGGTGCTGGCGCCAACTTTTCTGTGAGAATCGATGATGATTTTACCAAGAGGTTGCCTCTTTAGAGTATCATTGATTTTTCTTTACTGTTTCACCAAGAACCATCAATGGTTCCTATACAGTGAACCCTCGTTTATCCGGACACGTCCGTTCCCAACAAAATGTCCGGTTTACCGAATAATCCGGACTAATGAAGCAGAGCATGTTCTTTTTCACATTAAGTCATAAACGGTCTGTATGAGCGGTGTATAGTTATAACCCTTTGGCAAACGCCAAATTGTCGACCGTCCCAAATTGAAAGAGTTTGCAGAAGACATAACAAAACGTGATGAAATTCAAAGATAATCTTCTGATATGGCAGAAAACATTGTGGGAAAAGGAGAAATTGCTCGTCACGAGCAATTTCTCCTTTACCCACACTGTTTTCAAAAGTCGTCTGCAATAAACTGGTCCAATAATTCCGTTCCCTTAAAATTTTGTTCGGATTGCGAGACATCCGGATAATCGGTGTCCGGATAAACCAGGGTTCACTGTACTTGCATTACTATGATATGCATAATAATCATGTTTTCAGACTTATTCATGCCATTATCTGTTAGTTGATAAGTTTGTTGAAGGTGACACATTCTCGTGTACATCATTATTTCTATGCCCGCCTTAAAACTTCAATCATATGTTCATCAAGACTTTGATTACTTTAATTGCTTTCGAAACTTAAATGTCTGCCCTCATGATTCTTTTAAAGTTAACCTCAATTATTGGTGAAGTTAAGTCTGTTAGTTAGATATTAATCTCAATTCTTTTTTATCAATTGAAGTTAATGTACAGTATATAAGATCTGTGGTTTTCCATAGTCGACATTCAGTCTTGGTCCACCAGAAGTATGACTTCAGAACAATCTTCTCAGTCTTTGACTATGCATCTAGCTGAAATCAAACATCAATAATTAAGTAGACTGGAAAGCACTGTGTTTTGAAGTGCTTAAAGATTGACTTGATCATCTGCCATTACCATATATTGAAAAACTTGCTTTTATAAAGCTATGAATGAATATTTCGTCAAAAAAACAACAACAAAACATTATGTATAAATTATGTAAGACAAGCAGAAAAGTTGTAAGACAGGTAGCTTTCAAAATAAGCAGCAACCTCTGGATGTTTGACCATTTAACAGTGTCTATTCTAGATTGTGGGAATTGCCCTATTTGTTCAGGGACCGCGTACATTTTCTACATGCATGCGTGAAAATTGCGCATCCTATTTCAATAAAACTAAAAAACATTCTGATTGTTAAAAATTCGCTCAGCTGTTAAAATGTGCTCAACGTATTTGTGACGGAACGCTTGAAATAAAAAGTGTTAGTTTTCCGATATGGTTGAATAAACTTTAAGGAGCCAACTTTTGACGGACCTAATTAACTGCATCAAAAACATTCTTTTGAAACAATTGCAGACTCCATAATTATTTGGCCATCACTTTTCGCACACAGTGTCAGATAAAAAAACAGCTTCTGCTGTTTGTTTATTTTATTTTGTACTTAGTGTTTTAAAAAATATATTGAAAAAAAGTGTAAAAACATTTATAAAGTCCTTATAAAACTGACTTAAATTCAGTTCCTGTTTAAGAGAGAATAACTTGGGTTGTTTTATAACAAATAACCTTCATCCCTAACTCAGATGTTCCAAGCTAGAGATATGTTACAGCTTGGAGGTACAGTGTTATAAAACGCATCAGCATTCCCCCTCTGTGCCAAAGGAGACCAATCAGTGACGAGAAATAAAAAAGTGGACCAATCAGTGATGAGAAATAAAAAAGTGGACAAATCAAAGATAAGATTCCTGAGAGTTATCGATATTCGCTCTGATGAGTTTTGATATTGAATACATTCAGACATAATATGAAATATCTATGTCTGGATCATTGGGCTACTTCATTCCAAGGCTTCAAAAGAAATCACTGTGATGGTTAGAGAAATTGCTTACAGCAAACAGTTTCTTGTTTTTTCACAGATTTTTTGCTTCAATCTTTAAATCAAACTTTATTTGTTTCCTGTTGAAAGTTATATGATGCAAAGACATCATTCTAAGTGATGTTTAAAGCCTCTGAATAAAGTTTTATATACTTTACATGTATATTTTATGTTACATGAATTGAGGTCTTCCCATTGGTAGCTGCTGATCTAAGGGAGACAATTAAGGGAGTTTACAAAATTTATCAAATTGGATTATCTTACCTGATTCGATCTTGTTTAGATAGGAAAGTGAAGGGTTCATGCTCTCACTTTGCTTTTCCTCTCCTGGCTTGAGATAATGTTAAAGAACTGATGGAGGCAAACTTAACCCATTTAAGATGTAGATTAATCAAAAGTGGAGTGTTCAATATGCTCACAGAAGGTTTAACCCTTTCCCAAACAACAACTTTTGGAGTGTCCCAAATTGAAAAAGTTTGCAGACGACATTTCAAAATGTGATGAAATTGAAAAATATTCTTCAGATAGAGCAGAAAACCTTATGGGAAAAGGAGAAATTGCTCGTTATGAGCAATTTCTCCTTTTCTCACAAGGTTTTCTAAAGTCGTCTGCAACAAAGTAGTCAAAAGTCATTATTGTTTGGGAAAGGGTATTGATCATAACAAAGGTATAGTAACATTATGATGAAGAAATATTTATTAGTCATACTTTAAGTTGAAGTCGTTACTTACATCTTGCTTTTCATCAGTTGAGAACAGTCATCTAGGAGTAGAGTGTTGGCCTCAGGGCATTACATAGGCGTAGGAGCAGGGGGGGCCAGGGCCAGGGGGGGCCGCCCCCCCCCCCCCAATATCCAGACTGGGGGGGGCAGAGTATGCTTTGGCCCCCCAAAATTCACAATAGTAAATGAAGATATTTGAAAAGAAAAGTGAAAGAAACGAAATTTAACAGCAGAATAAAAATAAATATATTTTTTTTGTGCTTTATCTTATACCAATTCACCTTTTGTTACGAACAATAACTAAAATCTTTTTGATGTCATCATCGCAAATGGCAATCTGAACACATCGGGTTAGCTAAAAAATCCATGGGTGTGACAGCCTGGTTGCTGCTACTTCTATGCATTATTGTAATGGATTAGAATCCTATGAGTAGTGGGGATCACTTTGGGACCTATCACCAATTAATCTACAATCAGCGTTTTTCAAAGACTGTATATACAACTTTTTCCATTTATACCTGTTCAAGTGGACACTATGTTATACAAAATTAAATTCTTGAACATGCAATTGTTACCAAATTACTTTATCTCTTCGGCTGCCGAATTATTCACTGGCTTCTCGAGTCATGAATATGTTGTTCGTGTGAATTCAAGGACATAACAGCAAGGTGTTAACACTGTGGTATCCGTTATCCGACTCCGACTGATGTTGTTAGACACCAAGTTACAGATCATCCTGTCATGTACCCAGCACTGTTCATGTACCCAGCACTGTTCATGTACCCAGCACTGTTGATGTACCCAGCACTGTTCATGTACCTAGCACTGTTCATGTACCTAGCACTGTTCATGTACCCAGCACTGTTCATATACCCAGCACTGTTCATGTGCCCAGCACTGTTCATGTACCCAGCACTGTTCTTGTACCCATGTACCCAGCACTGTTCATGTACCCAGCACTGTTCATGTACCCAGCACTGTTCATGTACCCAGCACTGTTCATGTACCCAGCACTGTTCACGTACCCAGCACTGTTCACATACCCAGCACTGTTCATGTACCCAGCACTGTTCATGTACCCAGCACTGTTCATGTACCCAGCACTGTTCATGTACCCAGCACTGTTTGTGTACCCAGCACTGTTTGTGTACCCAGCACTGTTCATGTACCCAGCACTGTTCATGTACCCAGCACTGTTCATGGTACTGTTCATGTACCCAGCACTGTTCATGTACCCAGCACTGTTCATGTACCCAGAAAGTAGAATCAAGAGTGATTAGTCTTTGTTGTAAGAACTCGTTCTAAAATCCATATAAAATAATGTTTTAATATTGTTAATGAATAATTATGTTACAGCACCAGCAAGCAACTAATGAACCAATAACAAGATAAGCAATTTCTCCTTTTGTTAAATTGATTTCTACTCAATACTCATAAAAATGATATCTTATCTACTTAGAAATATCTTGAGCAGATGCTTTCAATTTGGACCAGTCTCAAAAAGCCATTAGGGGTTAAAGGTCATGATCAATAAATCATATAGTAAACATGCTAACTCATTACCCCTGTTTTGCATTATCAGTTTGAAAGCATGTGCATATAATATATTTCTTTTTCTGAACTGCTACCAGTCCTGTATGAAGTCATTTGTATCAATCGTCTTCTTTTCTTTTCTTCTCTAGTTACTTTCCAGAAGTTAGTAACTGTGTTTATTAACTTCATGAAGAGACATGAAAGATAATGGAGGTTCATGAACACAAACCTGTTTGGTACTTGTTCATTGATTTTAAGCACATGCCAATGAACATCAATAAAGGGTTCATAAACATCTGAACAGGTTTGTGAATGTTTTTTGTCATGAACCTGTTCTTGATGTTAATGAAAATGTTTTTAAGATTCATGAACAAGTTCAATTATAACATTGTGTTCATGAATGTACATGTGTTGTTCATGAACAACAGTGCTTAAATCCTTTGCAGGATACCAACCATTGCCTCTTATCTGAACCTCAAGTTAACCCAATTATGCTGGGTAATTTTCTTGAAATAGATTTATGTCGTCTGCTTTCCAACACCTTACATATCTGCTTAATTTTGTTGAGGTAGTACCCAGAGTAGCAAACAGGTTAGATCACAGGTCAGCTGACAATTTACTTGGCGGCTGGCCTGGATCTAACCTGTTTGCATGAGCATGAAGTGGGTTCCAGCACTATAAGGGTTAAATATGTTATGGTCCAATGCAGATGTGGGATATAAGCCTAAAAAGAGTGATGGGTTTATGTGTTGTCTGCATGGTTAATTATTGAGATCTATCAGCATTTAGTTATACACAAGCTGTGTATAAGAAGCTTCAAGTGTGAATGTGTAGGGTGAAATATAGATATTTTGCATTAATTAGGGTTCACACGAGTTTCATTATTATTTGTAGGAAGAGGGTTATTTGCAAAAGAAGGCGTGGCTTTTGGGGGACCTCATCAGTAGCTTTATCATGAAACTAAGCAAAGAAGCCAGGGTTTCTGGTCTAAGTTGCCGGAGGAAATGTCCGGCCAGGGAAATCCCGGCCACCAGCTCGATCTTAATGAAACCTCTGGGTTTAGTTTAGTTTAATCTTTACCACTTGCAGACATTTTTTACTTGAAGCAGACGACTTTGAAAACTATGTGAAAAACCTTGTGCTGTTGTGATATGTGAATAAATTGAAAAAAGCATTGTGGCAAAAGGAGAAATAGCTTGTGACAAGCTATTTCTCCTTTTGCCACAATGCTTTTTGGAAGTCATTTGCTGCAAGACACAAATATGTGGCGTTAGATGGTATTGTGTAAAAGACCATTACAAGTCCCTCACACATATACCACTTACTATATTGTATTGAACCCTTAATATAATTGAGATTTACTTCAGAATGCAATTGAACTACAAAAATGTATATTTAAAAAGTGATCCTTGCTTCATTGCTTCATTTGTCATTGCGTTCAATCTTATCTTTGGTGACAATTCATTGTTTAGTTGCATGTTAAAGGGGTGGGGGTCCTGAATTGTAAAGGTTGTTGGGTAAGTAGGGAGTCAAGGGTTCAAACCCCACTCAGGTAGCTTTGGTTTCGTTTGAGCGTCTTTTTTGGCAAGACACTTCAAAGCCAATTATGAGTCTTAACTTTCTACCACCTGCAAATGACCTTTTTAACTTGAAGCAGCTTTGTAAACATGTAAAAAACCTTTCAGTTCTGCTGAAGTAATATGTGAATAGATTGAAAAGCAATGTGCCAAAAGGAGACATTGCTTGTGACAAGCAATTTCTCTTTTTGCCACAATGCTTTTTTTGAAAGTTTTCTGCTACAAGACGCAAAAATGTGGCATTATGTGGTAATGTGTTAAGGAGTAAATACTTGTTAATGTTACTTGGCATTTTGTTCAAGGCTCTTTTAATTCATAGAAGATTTACCAAGTACTCATGCAAAGCTGAACTGTCACCAAAGTTAAACTACGGTTCATAAGTATTGCCATAGCATATAAAGAAAATCCATACAAATATAAGACATTGTCATGTAGACATATCATTTCACTTTCATTATCTACAGTATTGGCATACTGTCAGTATAATATATAGGTGGGTGTTCACACATACAAATAGGATTTTTTGTCATAAGCAATAGAGCAAATAGATAGCGCGGTATATTTAGACTCTCTATTCACATGATATGATTTTGAAAAAGTGTTTTGTTTTGAATCAGAAAAAATGACATTTTGAAAAACAGGAAGGATAATTGTGGTACATGGAAAGTTGAGTTGGTGGTCGGATTTTTTTACATGTAAGTTAACTAGTATTCATTATACTTGTTCTGTGCTGACCTTTCATATTTTGGTATTGTTGATCTACTGATTGTATTTTCTGGTCATGAACTGTCGAGGTTGTACTACTCTACCCTACTTGTGATGGCCTCAAATGAAAATAACAGCAGATAACAACAACCAGCATGACTAAATGACTTTTCTTTTTTATACTGGATAGAAACCATTGCGGCAAAAATGATAGATAACTCCTCATGAGCAGTTCATCTTGTTGTCACAGTGCTTTCTAAAGATGTCAACAACTGTGAACTAATGTAAAAAAAAAACTGTGAGCTATGTCAAAGCGAAGTTTCACTGAGTAATTGATTAAAGGTTTCCATTTAAAATCACACATATTACTGGTAGAATACCCATAACAGTGATTTTTTTCTAAATTAAATCAATTAGTTTTTTTACCAAAACTTTAAAAATCAATGGGTTTTTCTATAAAAAAATGATAAAAATGAATGAAAGCAATGAGTTTTTGGGAAATTTTATGAGATTTTTAGGGCCAAAAATTATCACTGCCATAACCAGCCATTTTGAAACTTATTCTTTAGTCAGGTTACTTCTGTCGTCCTTAGGAAAAAAAATTGATTGGTGTGACTTCATTTTGAAGAAATATTGTGATAATAGGAAAAATTTTCTATGATAAGCAAATTCACCTGTTGGTCACAATGATTTTGATTTTTATTAGCCATCTATGTATTTATTAATGAAGGTTTTTGAAAAAGAGAAACGGCTCAATGTGTATTTAAACTTGCTTGCCTGTATCAGTGTATATCTGAGTTCAAATTGGAACATTTTGAAAGATAGAGGTTGCTTTCTTAACCCTTAGAATCCTGGGTAAGATATTTGTGTCGTCTGCTTTCCAAAACCGTTTAAAAATCAGATTTTAACTGCTTAATTTTTATGAGGAATGATACTCAGAATAGCAAACAGATTAGAACCCATGCCAGCCACTAACTTACTTGGCGGCAGGCCTGTGTTCTAACCTGTTTGCATTAGCATGAAGTCAGTTCCAGCACTATAAGGGTTAATGTTTTATCAAACTAAGTATTGAATTCTCTCTAGATCATTGTTAGCCATTTGATTTTATGAGGTTCAGTCCTTGATTAATGTCTAGGAGTTGTTGATGATAGCAATTCATCATTAGGGATTTGTTATCATGGTTGGTATGTTGGGTATCCTCCTTTAGCCCCTCCCAAATAACTCCATCTTCTGCATGTTTGAACTGTTTTGGTTATTACCATTTCATATTTTGGTTATTTATGATTTACCTGGGTGTAAATATGAGGCACTCACTACCTGTAGCCCAACCCAACATTCAGACACATGCATGTTTGTGTGCATGTCTATTCTCGCATACTTTTACCTTTATATAGGGGGCTATGCTTGATATCATACACCTGGGTACTGTTAACCTCTGCAAAAGATTGAAGATTTTATGCATGAATGTTCATGAATGACAAACAGCTATTAATCTACACAGAGTTTGTTTATGTAATTCAAGAACGTATTCATGAAAATCAAGAACAGGATGCGACATTGTCACTGGGGTAGAGCGCCAGGCTCTTGTACGGAGGGTCCAGGGTTCGAATCCCTGTTAGGCGGGGTGAACATTTCCGAGACTAACCCACAAACTGGCGCGATTACTGGTTTAGTATCCAGGAAGCAGTCATCGAGAGTGGCTTTGAACAAGCTTTAAGCTTCCTTCACAATCGATGTAAAACATATACGGTGAATGAAACTGTTCTTAGTGTTCATGAACAGGTTGTTGAAATTCATGAACAGCTGTGTGTTCATGAATGGGCATTTGTCATTCATGAATGTTCTTTAAGCTCACGAACAAGTTTGTGAATCTGTTTGAAGGGGTGAATGACTAAGTAAAATTGATAAAAATGGATATATCATCCTCAATGAAAGTATGTACAATAATGTAATGTGACACATCAATCGAAGCGTCTCAGAGATACGATGCCATTGATGTGATACTTGGCAATATTTCTTATCTCAATATTTGAATATAAGGGAATGTTGTTTTGAAGTTACACTGCCATGCTGCATACCCATTATCAGCCATTTTGAAACTTATTCTGTCATTTGATTACTTTAGTCATTCTTGGTCAACCTCATTCGTGGTATAGAACTATTCAGTTCAATGAAGCTAGTTCTGACCCATACCGAGGTTAACCAAGAATGACCAAAGTAATCCGATAAAAGAATAAGTTTCAGAATGGCAGATTATGTGTTATTTACCTTAAAAAAGACAACAATTCTGTTTAAAGAAAAGAGTAATTGCTTGTACATGTTTTCTTCTATATATAAAAGCAATTTGATAGGAAAAGATGGCTGAATACATAGTACAATACATAGAATGTTGACCTGGTCACACATGTTGGCATGGTTACCTAAACGATACTGTAAATACATGTCACGCAGTTGTCAACTCTACCCATACAAACCTGTGTTTGTCCCTACCTAGCTGTGCTGCTTTCCTGTTTCTCTGACTTCAACACAACCATTGATGTTAATGTTTGATTGATTGCTTTATTGGATTTTTACATTGGGACATCATTGCTGGCAGTTGTAAGCAAGGTAGCTTTTGATTACACTCTCAAAAATGATAAAGGAAGAACCCAATCATTATAGCTTATACAGTAGAACCACCTGAGCTTTGTTAGCAACCCTTGAAACTAGGTCTGATTAAACTTTGAATGGATTCGCATACGGTCAGAGTCTGTCAACTTTCGGCCCTTCTTTATTCTTTATAAAAACAGCCATTTTGGCCCCTCCACAGTACCTTCCATGACAAGATTCAGAGTTAATCCTTGTTGTTTTACTATTCCACACTATCAGAATTTCATGAACACACATGACGAAGATCAGCTAGAGTGGAGTAGGGCTTTTATCTTATAGGAAAAGTTCAATAGTTTATTGATCATGCATTAGATCACATTATATTATCTGCTATAAGGGAAGTGTTGACAGAAATGTGGGGGTGGATTTATTACTCAGAACATCAGACCTAACCTCTGAGTCTCTTAAATCTAAACTAAGAAGCAATTTGTTCTTTGCCATAACTCAATTGCAATGTTATGAGTAGTAATTGCAACACTGTATTCAAATCTCGGATACCTCTTCCATTATTCAGACAGAGGGAAATTAAAACTGTTGTTTGACCTATATATATATGTGTTTATAATGGTGTGCATGCATGGTCAAGTTGTCCTTGAAAACATTTTTTGTGGGGATTTCATTTCAGAATGGCTTGAGAATTCTATTTGGCTATGTTGCTAAGATGTTAAGGTGGTGGTCTTAGATCATGGGACTCCCTTGTTCAGGCCAAACAAACACATCTCGTTTAGTCAGGTGTCAGGTGTCCTTTGGTTGGACACTTCAGAGTTCTAGCCAAGTACTGGTGAATCCAGGAAAGGTTTAAGATGTAAAATGACTGTTGTCAAAGTTTCAAAATTCAAAGTTTCGAGCTGAAAGATAACTCTGGCTATTTCCTGAGATTTTCCAAATTGATTTTTTTTCACATTCTTGTAGCAATTTCATGAACCAATTAAATGATAATACAGGGGCTGTCGGGGAGAGTGGATGGATTGATGAGACATCATTGAATCAATAGTATTACTCACTTTGGAGTTGGCAAGTTTGTATGCAACAGGTCTTAAAGTTTTTCCCAATCGCCAGTGTTTATTTGTCTGGTTGGTCTATAATAGATTATTAGGATATTGTGGTGGTCATTCTTTTTTGGCATTTTGGTCTTTTATGACAAACGGATTGTAGCATGTGAGATAAGTGTTGTTTTTCTTTGCTTCATGAAAAAGGAGAGTTCTTCACATTACATACATATTTTTAATGCGCCTGTGGCAGGACTTAGAGAAATTATTGTGCTGAAGGGAGAAATTGTCCATGAGAAATGAATGGTTCTTTTCATTGTTCATAATAGTCATCTACAATTTAAAGCTGTGGCGATTCAGTCCAATACATTAAGTGGCAATAGATAGTGTAGGATTTGTCATATTGGGGTCCTGGGTACAATTCTCACCAGCGGCACAAGGGTTTCTCGTGGATCCGGGTCAATGGGAACGATTCTGTAGAACCCTGCTGTTGAAATCCAGGAAATCTGTTAAAAGATAAATTGAAAGACTGTTGATAATGTGTTAAATCCTGTATTAGCCTATATGTACATGCAGACAGAAATAACTTTTTATAGTCTTGCAGTGAAATGCTTGATAGTGATATGGTGTGTGACTGGTGCAAAGTTAAAGCAATATCATTTGACATAAGAATAGAAAGGAAAAAAGCCTTTCTCTTTGAAATGAGGAAGAAATCTATGTGACTTAGAACAAATTACTCAAATGGTGCAATTTATTCTTGTCATAGTGATTCCTGAAGACTTTTTCACCATCAAAGAGAGATGTTATGGAGTAAGAGGTTAATGAATAATTTATTGCTTGTGCGGCAGTTTTGGAACTCAACAGGATGGATTTTAAATGGTGACGAGATCAAAACAGGAGCTTTTTTAACCCTTCAAAAGGAAGAAAACTGGAATACATAATGAAGCAATTCATCACATTGTGTCTAATGACTCACTGTGTTTGTTTCTGAATGAGAGGGGAAGTTAAATCCACACCTAGAATATTGTTCTAACTGTGAAAGGATTATTCACTCTTTGTCATTCGACTTTCTTCTATTTATGTAAGTACATTTGAAGTAACTAAACATTAACTTGTGAGATGTGATCTTTTGTAAACAGTTAAATTATTGCAATCAAGTCTCAGTATGTCTAATCTGCATACACTGATCTAAATTGTAAGTCAGAATTAATTAGAAAACTTGCACACTTTTAAGATGGAAATGAATGAGATTATCTATGTATTACAAAACAAAACAATTTACTTTGAAATTTTGTTCAAAATATAATTATATTGTATCTTTTGTTTAACTATTTTTGTGGAGAACAATAGTCCATGGGTAGAGCATTGATGACAAGGGAAGAACTAATTTTTGCCTGATGATTCAATTGCAACAATGTTTGTCTGGAACAACTATTCACATATACTAAGTATTCATACATTGATTTGAGAAAAAGCAGGAAAAGTTATTAATTATGCCACATATGATAAGTATTTTGAAGTCATATGTGAAAAATGTTCAGTTAATGATGATGTATGAGTGTGTAAATGACATCTTAGTTAATTTGAACAAGTTAACACTCAACTTTTTCATTCATATGTGAATTAGTGACTGATCCAGTTTTAAGGCAAAAAAACAGACAACTAAAAGGAAGCATGAACAAAAGATCACGGCTTTCAAAAAGCATTATTGCAAAAGGAGAAATTTCTTGTCATAGGTGATTTCTCCTTATGCCACAATTCTTTTTGAATCTTTTCACATATCACAAAAGCAGAATTGAAAGGATTTTCACAAGTCTACAAAGTTTTTTTAAAGTCGTCTGCTTCAAGTTAAAAAGATGTCTTCTGCAGATGGCAAAAACTTTATAAAATACAAAATTCTTTCAACTTGGACAGAGTACAAAATCTTGTGGTAGGGAATAGATTATGTATACAAAGAAAAGTGCATTGGGTCTCATGAATAATTCCGCTTGCCATTCTCTCTTTATTGAAATTGGTAATGTTTATGCTTGTAATTAACAGTGATTACTTGCTGGCTTATATTTTCATACTTATCCAATTATTGCCTTGTGTATGTATACAGCAGTGATACAGTGGTTGAGCATCCGCTTCTGGTATTGAGATTCCTGGAGTCAATCCTAGTTAGGAGAAAGTGAAAATGCCAGAACTAATCCACTTACTAGCATAAGTACTGGTCAAGCTTCAAGCCTAGGTCACAAATCAAGGGTTCAATGCAAGACTATAGTAAGTACTTCATGAACATGAAGTACTTACTATAGTCTTGCATTGAACCTTAGAAATGATGTAATATAAAAAAGTTTTTTTACTTTGATTTATCAACAGTTGTGTTTCTCATTCAGCTCACACTGTAGACAAAGGGTTCCTGCGTTGCCCAGTGGTTGAGGTGGATAAGTTAGAACTAGGGGGTCAATTGTAGGAAACATCGGTGCAAATAATATCTGGGTTGTCAGCTGGCCAATTTGACCTTTTCAAATGACTTTTTGGTCGGCTCAAATAACAAGAAATATGATAGGTTGTCATATATGTAATGCCTTATCTTTGTTGGGTGTTTGCTTCATTCACAGGGGTTCGAAGTTATGATAGTCTGACGGCTATGTATAAATGGAGAAGGGAGGACACTTCCTCAGGATTCCGAAATTCAAAATTGGATTTTAATTGGATTTTCTCCCATTTCCCTGTGTTGGAACTGCTTGGAAATATATGGAATTGTGTATGGGTTTTTAATCTATGACTTGTTGCAGTTTTTTTTGCCAACCAATTGCCTTGGTTTTACAAAAACTTCGATAAAGCGAGTATTTCTAGCATTTCTGAGATGCTGACAACTGTTTGGTAGTCTGATTTCCGGTTAAAACCGCACTGAATACGAAGGAGAGTTCTCATTGGTCAATCCAATATGCTTTATGTTCCCGAATATAGGTCAGTCTTATTTACAACTTAATTGACCAATCAGAACTCACCTTTATTTTCAGTGTGGTTCAAACCAGAAATCAGACTGCCAAACTGTTGTCAGCATCTCAGAATACTCGCTTTATCAAAGTTTTCAAACCTGGGCAATTGATCGGCAATAAAACTTCATCAAGTCATAGATTAAAACCACACACACAATTCCATACCTTTCCAAGCAGGTTCAGCACAGGGATATGGGAGAAAATTCAATTTTAAATTTCGGAATCCTGAGGAAGTGTCCTCCCTTCTCCATTTATACATAGCCGTTATACCTTAACTTCGGACCCCTGTGGCTTCATTGACCTTTTCAAATTGAAAATTAGCATTTAAGTCCAAAAATTAATGACAACCTTGTCAGATAATGTATGGATTCATTTTAAAGTATATCAGAATCTTCAAAAGACATCGGTCTCCATGGCCGTGTGGTAAGATTACTAAACTTGAAATCACACGACCTCTCTCTACTTAGGTCCGAAGTACAGTAGTGCTAGATTTGATTATTGAGTGGTTAGTCTCCGGCGGACTTACCTAAAGTGCTAAGTGCCTTGACCCCCTTGACCAGCATATAAAGGCACTTATGTAAAAAGTCTTCCTCCATCCATCTTGGGCTGAACATCTCACTGTAAACGAAATTAATTGGAAGAGTGCAGTGGAAGAGTGTCAGCCTTTTGTCTAGAGGGTTCGATCCCAATAATGGCATGGTGAAGTCTACCCAGCCTAACCCACAAATTGGCCGGAGTACTGTTTTAGTATACAGGAAGTAGTTATTGAGAATGAATTGAATAAGCTTCAAGCCTCTATCACAATTGATGTAAAATATTGAGTTTAAATTCAATATAACTAAAAGTTGGCTGATGCATTGTATTTAACCCTCACAATACAACAAACCACAGCAGACAATGTTGTTGTTGGGGCCTCCGTGGCCTAGTGGTTAGAGTACAGAACTTGAAATCACATGGCCCCTCTCTGCGTGGGTTCAAATCCTGAGAGGGATATGAATTTTCATGAGAGGCAGTCTCCCGACTGACATACGGAATGCCGATGGTTCTACCCGCCTTGACCAGCCCTTATGGGCAGTTGAGTATGGGGTATTCCTCCATCGTTAAGAGTCAGGCATCGCTACATAACTGAAATAATGTTGATGTGATGTAAAACCCATATAAAACAAAAGACAATGTTGTTATCCAACCCTTGCAAAAGATTCAATAGTTTGTTCATGAATTGATTCATAAAACTGGTCTTGATGGTCATGAACATTTTCTTGAAATTCATGAACAAGCTCTGTATTCATGAATGGCCATTTGTCGTTCATTGATGTTCATTAAGTTCATGAACAAGCTCTGTAATCATGAATGGCCATTTGTCGTTTATTGATCTTCATTAAGTTCATGAACAAGTTCTTGAATGCATCATAGGGATGTGGACTCATTACCAATAAGATTTATCATAGCTTTGCAACGGTTAGATAGGTATAATGCCTGTGTAGATGTATTTTCAAGTTATTGAGTTGTAAGTAATTTATTCATTTCTTTAAAGTCTCAAAAATGTTAATTACCTTTCCTGTCCCAAACTTTGAATCTTTCCAATACACTGTATTCATAAAAAACTAGCAATCGTTTGTTTAGTTGTTACGATTGGAGTTTTATTATACATCACACGCCAAGCATTAATCATTTTTTCTTTCCATATTATACTATGTTACGTTACTATCCCCATTAAGAGATTTTGTTACTTTAACCCTTTCCCAAACAATGACGACATTTGAACACTTTGTTGCAGACGACTTTAGAAAACATTGTGGGAAAAGGAGAAATTGCTTGTGACAAGCAATTTTTCCTTTTCCCACAATGTTTTCTGGCCTATCAGAGATTATTTTCCAATTTCATCACATTTTGAAATGTCGCCTGCAAACTCTTTCAATTTGGGACAGTCGAAAATTTGTTGTTTGGGAAAGGGTTAAAGAATTTTTTTCAGTCTTTCTGGGGTCTAAAGCTTGGACGGTTAGCATTTTACTACCCAGGTACCTGAGGTGATGTTGCCCGCGGGTACTCGAGTACCCGAACCTGATATTATTCTCTCTTAGATTCAAATCTGATATGCCCAAAACCCATCGTATTTTCAAACTTTAAAGATATCATGTCCAGTTGCCGCTATCTAAATTCTTCATGTTGGTCTTGGTAGTGAGGTTTGATAGAACGTGGGCATTGATGCACTTGAATTGGTTTGTTAACGTTACCACAAGATCAGATCATTGTCACTCATTGACAAGTTGGTCAGACGTTACTAAATCATCCCCAAACTGGATGTGTAAAAATCTGTCACAAGCACTACCTACTCTAAAATGCTGCTCCCCAGCCATCCAAACCAATATTTTGAAAAACCTCCATAAAGTGCCTACATCCATATTACATATTGAAAATTCGAGAGGTCGCGATTGACATAAGCACCTATACCACACAGAATTGCGAGTTATTGTTCTATGCCCTTATGACTTTCTGCAATGGTCAGAACGGAACATATTGATAGTGTCGATAGCTGATGAGCAGCCTTTTATTTGGAGAATATAGAGTGCGTGTTCCATATTTGTAAACATGTTGAGACATTGTTTTGGGGATAATTGATTGCTAGTTTGGGATTTAGAAACTCTTGATTATGAGTACATATTCACACATTTCATGTGGATTTATAACCTAGGTAAATCTACAGGCGGGTAACGGGTAGTAATTTGCTACCCCGGTAGTGGCCTGTACCCGGCTCATACCCAGGTACTCGAGTACCCATCCCAGCCCTACTGGGGTTAGTATTTAGCTACTGGTATATACAAGGGAAGTACTTTTTTTTTAACCAATGATTCAAATATAACAATTATTCACATATACTCACCAGTCATTTATTGATTTGAGAAATGTTTGAGGAAAAATTACTATATTTGTATGCCTTATATGCTAACTTTTTTAAGCCAGCCATCTTTCCCCCACTATTTTCTTACAAAATTGAAAGCTCACAAAAAAATACTTACTGAATCAGAAGTATTTGAGAGGTTGACTTTGTAGAACAAGCAAAAAGTTTAAATGGTTATTGTACAATATCATATGAACAAATCAAAGTTTTATGAAGGCATTAGAGCATGAAGTTAACTTTCTCTGGATTTTGCTACTATGAAAACTGATGATCGGTTGAAGGTTGAGTGCCTTTGATTAATGTTGATAGTTTCCTAGAATCATTATTATCATGTTGTTGCATCAACAGCTTTATCAAGTACAAAAGTTTGTTGGCGTAACATATAGATGTTGTTGCTTACATATTAACATATGGGCCACGTCATGGGGAAAAGGGGCACTCGGACATAGCAAACAGTGTAGCCCAAGACCAGCCGCTAGTCACTGACGTGGCAGCTGGTCTGGGGTTACACTGTTTGCCATCTTAGAGGACATCAAGTTCTACCTTTAAATAAATACAAATGATTACTGTGGTGACTAGATGCTGGAATAATGGCGCTAAGAAAGAGCTGAGTCAGTGGTTTTTATTTATGTCCGAGTGCCCCTTTTCGCCTGACGCGGCCCATATCATTATGACTAGTACATAAATTTAAAACAATAAGGTGAAGTATTTTTGAACAAAGATTATCAAGAAATTAGAAACCACCACAACAAAAGGAGAAAATTCTCATAACAAGCATCACCGAGGTGTTTAGTCATTACCACAATGTATATCAAGGGTTCAATGGAAGACTATAGTAAGTGCTTCGTAAACATGAATATCTGCTTAGTTTTGATGAGGAAAGATACTCCAAGTAACAAACATGTAAGATCACATACCAGCATCCAATTTACTTGGCAGTTGGCCTGTGATCTAACCTGTTTACATAAGCATGAAGTCGGTTCCAGCACTGTAAGGGTATAAAATCAAACCCCATCCAAATCACTATTTTAGTTATATTCATTATTCCTTCTTGTTTATTTGCAGAATCAAGGGAGATAATTTTGGCAGCCTAAATGAATACAGCGGCCTCCAACTACCAAGAAACTACTCAGTACATACATCAGAGATACGAGGATACAGCCTTCATTATCTTTGTAAGTCCATGTTTTATATGTTCTTTCAATACACAATTCTATTATTCTCATTTAACGTTAAAGTGATTAACCCTTTACCAAACAATAACGACATTTAACCAGTTTGTTGCAGACCACTCTGAAAAACATTGTTGGGAAATCAGAAATTGCTTGTAACAAGCAATTTCTCCTTTTCCCACAATGTTTTCCCTATCAGAAGATTATATTTAGTTTTATCACATTTCGAAAAGTTGTCTGCCAACTCTTCCAATTTCGGACAGTCGAAAATTTGGCGTTTGGTAAAGGGTTAAGAGTTATTGACTTTGCTGCCCCTTTCAATTTACACAAGTCACAAAACTCAAAAACGCAAAACTTGGGTATCTTTCGAATTTTATGATTTCATATAAAAAATGGAGGCCCAATGGCATATTACCAAACTGTTCACACTAAAGAAAGAGTAAAATACCTTTCATTATTTTGAATAGAAGTTGTCTCGACAACATTCTCTTTAGACTCAGGAACAAATAAGAGAAGCATTTACAGATTAATATACCGTTTTAATAGGGAAATAAACATTTTGATACTTTTTCCAGGTCCCTGTAAGTTTTTGTTTGTCAGCTAATTATGTAACTGGTAGTGTTTCCTTGTATAGGAAAATAAGTTTACTTTAGCAGATATTTAAAGACCACTCTATTTAATCAGTGTATTGCATGCTTTAAGGATTCTTTGTTGTGTACCTTAATATACTGTTTATTCATGTTTCTAGCAACAGCAGCAAAAAGTACGCCAAGACGAAAAGAGGCGTCAAAAGCAGAAACCTCTGCCGAGTTTATATCGTCCATTAAACCCCCAGGGTCCACCCAATCATCCGACAGAATTCAGTCGCTATGGAAACCGTGGTGTTCTAGCCAAGGAACCACCAAACAAACTACCGTCCGTTGACTCACCAACGATTATACCTCGACTACCTGACATAAAGCCAAAGTCACCGAGTTCACCGCCAGAGAGAAACCCATCCGTGAAGTCAAGTGTCTGTAGCATTGTTTAGCGTCATTTTTGCTGCACTATTTGTAACCTGTGAACGTAACACCACTGCTTGGCCTGGCTTTGAAATTAATTCTTTAGTCTTTCAAGGTGATTTCATTTAGCTTTTTTAGTAGAATTTTCTGTTAAGCTGATTTTGCTTCTTTTGCAGGCCTTTGTCAAGGGTATCATAATTCTGGTAGGTGAAAGTTGATTCATAAAAAGTTTTCATAGGGCTTACATTAATATCATGATTATGTTCAATTTCTAATCAAGATTCAGTCACTGTTTATCTTTAGTTTTGCAAACTGTGTAGTATTTCTGTCCATTGAATTCTGTACTCATTTATTGGTCACATTCTACAGATCTGAAATATCATAAGACGTTTTGCTCATATGTTATTCATCAAGCTTGAATAATCCCATTTAACACTTTCTAAATGGTTGAAACATTTCTCTGTTATCGTTGAAAATCAATGCTCTACTTAGTGCTCTAGATGGAGCCAAGAATATCAAGATATCATTCATGATTTTGGTCTAAGAGGATTTAGTTCACATCTCTATTGTATAATCATGTAAAAGTAGACGGGTTAGATAGTATTTAATGCATGCTTCTCACCCATCATCACCATCATCATCATGTATAAATGCTGTACACACTTTAGTTAACTAAACTAGACCACTGAAAGGATTTTTTTAATGAACATTTATAAATGATCACTTGTTTTAATTGACTAGATAATCTAATAAAACTCATAGAACTTCACTTATATTATTGAAATAAATCAAGCAAGTTTTTTGTATTATATTTCATTTCACTTCAACTTCACCAATAAAGTTTGAGATACAAAGATCTTTAAACATACTTTTCCGAAAGTTGTTATGCAATCTATTTTTGATAGTATATCAATGGTTCAGTGCAAGACTGTAGTAAGTGCTTCATGTTTATGATACACATCATTGCATCTTTATCTTTCTTCTCTAGCCAGAGCTTGCATAAGCTGCACAACCGGGTGATGGACTATTATACTCTAGATGATACATATTAATCAAGACTTTTGTTTTTAAAACAGACTGACATCCCCGATCAGTATTACAAACGCCAACAACGCGGTCGACGACGGAGAAAAGTTGTTGTTAGCATTGAAAGTTCCGTGTAATAGATATAGGATCCATTGTGCTACTGTTTGTTGTAAATGTTGCGCTTGTGTGTGTATGTGTGCATGGCTCGCATGTAACTGATTAAGTAATTTATTCACAACAACTGACATTGTTAAATACTATTGCTGAAAAGTGCATGACTTGATATCCCTTGTTGCAGCAACATCAGCTGTGTGATTTGTAATCCGTGTTCAAATTCTGTGTAATATACCTGACTAACAATGGAGTTACATCCAATATTGGAAATAGACACAGTACCAAACCCAGACCTCTGGTATGTAATGTCGGGTCTAGGAGATTGTCCAAGTCTGCGTGTTGGACACTCGTGTAGCTTCATCCGTGGTCGAGACCAGAAGGATAACGGACAACTGTATGTGATTGGAGGAGCCAATCCTAGTGGGCCATTCTGTGATACGTATGTGTTGGATTTAAACACACTCCACTGGGACTTTATTGACTGTCCAGGGTTTCGTGCGAGATACGAACATTCATCATTTGTACCCGAGTCACAACCCACTAAAATTTACATATTTGGTGGGGCGGATCAGACTGGTAATATGAATGATGTACAGATCCTGGATACAGAGAATAACACATGGAGCTCCATAACCGTCTCAGGGAAACCTCCCTCAGAGCGCACATACCACACAAACTCGGCAAGCGTCGGGGATAAATTCATCGTTTACAGCGGAGGGCATTGTGGTGCTGATCCAGTCGGTGATCGACAAGTTCATGCCTTCGATGCCAAAACACAATCATGGGAAGTCTTAAATGCGCGGGGAGATTCACCGAAACCAAGACACGGCCATGTGGTGGTTGCCATCGGCAACAAGGTTTATATTCATGGTGGAATGTCCGGACAGAACTTTTACCATGACATGCATGTACTGAATATGGACAAGATGACCTGGTCCGACGTCAAACGCAGCAAGAAAGTGTTCCCGTCTGCTAGAGCAGGCCATAGTGCCGTCGCCATAGGAACAAATATGTTCATATTTGGTGGAATGAATCGAGACGGTGCTTTGGATGAGTTGTTTAAATTTGATACACGTGAGTATAAGGCACTGGGTAGGTTTGATAAACGTGAAGGGTTGGTTCGGCTTAGGTCTGTTTTTTTGGTTGAGGCTGTACTGGATTCATTTCATTCTGTCAGTAAGTCTCCTTTCACCCTTGTCCCAAAGTTTGTTGAGTACACTGCTTCTGTATCTATCAAGTTGAAGTTAATGTATCTCATCCCTACTGCATTCACAGGGGTGTATAGTTATCCTAGGGTCAGTACTACCCCTATGTAATATAATGGTGTTATATTACATAGTACATGTATTGAGGCCAGGATAAGTATAGATCCCTGTGATTGCATTACCATGAACATGGCACCATTATCATATTTAGAGATTTTCATCTGCTAAGAGTTATGTACCCTTGAGCCAATTCTTAGTGCCAAGGCAGAAGCAAGAGTATTTTGAGTCATTTGGTATACTAGTATAGGTATGGATTTGCTTGTCACAGAATTTATATATCTAGACCCTTGTAGGCAGTTGAGAATGGGGTCTTCCTCCATCATTAAGAGTCGGGCATCGCTACATAACTGAAATAATGTTGATGTGATGTAAAACCCATATAAAAAAAAAAAAAAAAAAAAATATAAATATATATATCTAGAGTTCAACGTGCAGGCAGATGTGGCAAAATCGTTTTTCTATGAATGTTTGGTAAGTCACTTCAGAGCCCTAGTTTAGTACTTATTTTTCCAGGTAAGCAAAAGATTGTCCATAAATGCCAAATCTTTTGCACCTGTCCATATAATGATAACACAAGAAGCTTTGGTAAAAGTTCACTTGTCTGTTAAGGCCTTTGGACAAGCTGGAAAATATGAATAATTGATTATTGATTTTGCCTTTCCCTGGAAGCTCCCTCAATATTATGTAGAGATCATGTTATGTCTTTGCTATTTGGGATTGAGAAGGCTTGGAATTAAAATGTTGGTGGTGGAGGCTGCTGGCATGGTGTTTGCTTCAGAAATGATATTAAAAGCTCTAAAAACTCATCTTTCTGCTCTTTGACTTAAAAGGAGTACAATTTATATCACAGATTGTGGTCTGTGATTGATGAACCACTAGGACCAATGTTGTTTGACATACCTATATTATCATAATGAGCATTCAAAAGGTGATTCAAATAATTCTTGTAACTAAATAAATAACCATTTTAAAATTTATATATTTTAAAGTTGCTATAGTATGCTGTGTTTTCATTTGACGGAAAGTTTGATTCTTAAAAAGCTGCGCTCCATAGCCTAGTGGTTAGAGTACAGAACTTGAAATCACATGGCCCCTCTCTTTGTGGATTCAAATTCACGAAGTCATTTGTATTTTCATGAGAAGTAAACTTCCAACTGACTTATGGAATGCTGATGGTTCTACCCGCCTTGACCAGCCCTTATGGGCAGTTGAGTATGGGGTATTCCTCCATCATTAATAGTCGGGCATCGCTACATAACTAAAATACTGTTGACGCTATGTTAAACCCATCAAATAAGTATATTTTTCACTGTAATTTCACGGTATTTGTTTTTACGTCGATTGTGAAGGAAGCTTAAAGCTTGTTCAAAGCCACTCTCGATTACTGCTTCCTGGATACTTAACCAGTAATCGTGACGGTTTGTGGGTTAGTCCTGGAAATGTTCACCCCGCCTAATGGGGATTCGAACCCGGGACCTGCTGTACACGAGCTTGAAGCTCTACCCCTGCACCAATGTTGCCCAATATAGCTGCAGGATTGTACTCTGATGCCCCTTGTTAGTATCATATGATGATAGCATTGGTTCATTTTGCTGTTAGGGTGAAAATGTCTTATCATTCCAATGATTTCCAGGATTGAAATTATAGATCATTGTTTACGAAATAAACCTTTTAAAACTCATTCAATATACTCATATATCTTTGACTCATGACAAATCATTTATATAAAATCATACATCCTTTTGATAAAAACTATCTATTTACTATCATTAACTCCTACTAATTTTCGATTTATTATTATTCATTCATTACAAATTTTTGTTTTATTTTTTTTAAACCTAGTATATTTAAGACTTTAAACAAGTCAATATAGGTTTATCAACATCATCATAATACGCGCTAAATGACCTTAAAAGTGGTTGGACCTTAAAACACCATTCCTTCATTCATTCTTTGTTAAAGTTGTTAATACGTTTTCAAAATAATTAATTTTGATCTATAGAGCCCATCAGCTGTCCATTATGAGATAACAATTGTAAATATTGATGTCTTTCCTGTGATTTTGATAATTTGAACAATTTTTACCCATTACCAAACAATAACGACATTTGACCAGTTTGTTGCTGACGACTCTGGAAAACATTGTGGAAAAAGAAATTTCTCTCTTTCCCACAATGTTTTCTGCCCTATCAGAAAATTATTTTTTAATTTCATCACATTTTTAAATGTTGTCTGCAAAGTCTTTCAATTTGGGACAAACAAAAATTTGGTGTTTGGTAAAGGGTTAAAGTTTGAATTTCTTTCAACTCCAATATACCAACCTTTTAACCCACTTCACCATAACTGGAAGTTCTAACATTCACAAACAATCAAAGGATGACAAAATCATCTTGTGATAGAATTTTTTTCTTGGCAATTTCTTTGTCTTTGTCTTTTCCTTTATTTCAAAATGAATTTAACAGATATCTTATGAAAATGTCAGCTACTTAATCATTAATATGATGGACTTCTGTATAATTTCAATACTTTTGTTATCCATATAGTAGAATATATATGATCTAATCATGAAAGACTAACAAATATATTGTCATGTGGAGGGAAATTGCACAATGATATGTATGAAATATAGCAATCAATATACTGTTTATTGTTTTTGCAGATCTCAAAATAGTTTATTCTCTATACTTTCTGTTTTTACTTTGAAGGAAATATTCCATCAAAACTGTGTGTTGTCCTGACTTCTAATGAAATAAATAAAAACACATATCATTTATACTTCATAAATACCTGCAGTCTAATTGATTTTAAAGGCGCTGGTTCTCTGCCTGTTTTCTTTGAATTAGGATGTTGCATAGGGCTTTTAATTTTGGGAAATTGTATTGATGAAATTAGTGAAATGAGAAACCAAAAAGCTGGTGTTATTTTGGATTTTTGGAAAAAACTGCAGGACTTTAGAATAATTGGTCTTGTGGCTTGTATAGGCCCCTGTCATATAAGATGGAAAAGCCCTGCATTTACATACAAGTTCAAAGATCAGATAGAAGCTTGGTCAATTTTCTGACCTCAGGATAACTATAGACGCCTGTACTCCAGATAATGTCATATCTTCTTTTCTCTTTTTCTTTCTTTGAAGCCTGCAGTTTAGTTTGGTGTTTCACAAGTTGATATTGATGGACTATCATGCTTTATGTGCCAGAACAAACCATGTCCTTGCTGTCTAGCTTCAACCCATTTCTTTATATTGACTTGTTTTGACGCATCTTCTAGACGGCATGTTGGTTAACCTATAAGGCATTCTTACTTTCACTTCATTTACCTAGGAATAGATGTTGGTTAACCTATCAGGCTTTCTTACTTTCACTTCATTTACCTAGGAATAGATGTTGGTTAACCTATCAGGCTTTCTTACTTTCACTTCATTTACCTGGGAATAGATGTTGGTTAACCTATCAGGCTTTCTTACTTTCACTTCATTTACCTAGGAATAGATGTTTGTTTAACCTATAAGGCTTTCTTACTTTCACTTCATTTACCTAGGAATAGATGTTGGTTAACCTATCAGGCTTTCTTTCTTTCACTTCATTTACCTAGGAATAGATGTTGGTTAACCTATAAGGCTTTCTTACTTTCACTTCATTTACCTAGGGGTAGATGTTGGTTAACCTATAAGGCTTTCTTACTTTCACTTCATTTACCTAGGAATAGATGTTGGTTAACCTATCAGGCTTTCTTACTTTCACTTCATTTACCTAGGAATAGATGTTGGTTAACCTATCAGGCTTTCTTACTTTCAATTCATTTACCTAGGAATAGATGTTGGTTAACCTATAAGGCTTTCTTACTTTCACTTCATTTTGCCTTACTGTAGAAAGTATGATGTTAACCCTGTACCAATCGCCAAATTCTTTACTGTCCCAAATGGAAAGAGTTTGCAAAGGACATTTCAAAATGTGATGAATTAGGAAAATAATCTTCTGCTCGTGAAGAGCAATTTCTCCTTTCCCCACAATGTTTTCCAGAGTCTTCTGCAACAAATTGTTTAAATGTCGTTATTCTTTCGTAATGGGTTAAACCTTTTGGGCTATCTTGTTTTCATATCATTTAATCCTTTGATGCTTAGCTATTGTCAAATTGAATGTTTTGCTTTGTCATGTTGTAGGATTTTCTTTCTATTGTTTGAAATCTTTCATTTGTTAGATCAGCTGTTGAATGTAGAAATGTTGTTTTAGATTGGATTGCTATGCACCCCACGTTAAATGTTTATTGTTTTCTTTGAGTCAAGGATTAGTAGACTTACTATATTTCACATGTAATCTCCCTTAGGTTAACCGATTTCTCAAGCATGTTTACCTGCAGGAGAATACTATCAAACCACTTTGATAAAAGAACAAATTGCTTTCAAAAAAAACCTTTTTTATAATATTTCTTATCTGATATCACAGTTGGCAATCACAAATTCCTAGAAAGGGGAATGGGTCAATATCTTTTTATCTCATCATTACTAGGACTTTTGTGTTTGGTAGTTGTTAATGTCAGAGAATTAAATACTGGACGTTCACAGATTAATGCCTGTTTGCATCTTACTATTTTTGTGCAATGTAAAAAAAAGCATTACAATGTGAATAGACACCGATTTAACTCCTTTAAGTTTCTTACATTTTTTACTTAAATGAAAGTAACTTTTCCTATGTTCTATGTAAATGATGTGTTTATGGTTATTGTTTTAAAACTGTTCAATGAACATGATGCCATGTAAACAACTTTTATATTGCCTAAAGTTTAATATGTATACATGTTTATAGTTTTCACATTACAGTGACCTCCCAATGGACGAAGGTCGACACTCAGGGTCCCCCACCAGGTTGTAGACTGGACTTCGGAATGTGTGTGATTCAGCTGAGACGCAGTCTGGTCTCCAACGGTGCCAACTTGGATGTTGCCACGGCAACCAAGCAAGCCAAAGATGTCCTTGAACGAGAAATGTCAAAACCAGGGAGTGCCAGTTCGAGGAGCAGCTGTCCAGAGTTTGGAGTCACAGGTTTGTTGCTATGGAAACAGCTTAATCTTTACCTTATGAGTTTTTGTAGCCATTCCAAATTCAAAGTAACCACAGACGAATTCTTATTAGTTCAGGATTTCTCTTTTTGTTCCAATTGTTTCAAAAGTCTTCTGTGTGAAAGCGTTTTTTAATCAAATGTTGGATAAGGATATTTTTAAACACAGTTTCTATAATAAATTTGACTTTTGACACTTTCTAAACATGATTAGAAATGTTCCAAAAATTCTGGTGAGTCATGATCTAAGCTCCATGATATTAAATTTGTAACATCATTCTTAGATTTAACTGAATCTTGCAGAGACGCTCGGTTAAATTAGACAGAATGATTGATGCATATTATGCATGTTTCCATTTGTCCTTCGTAATCATTGGTCACTTCAATGAATTAGCCCAGAGTTAAAAGATAATAATATATTTGATATAACTCCAGTTATTTGTGGAATTTGTAACCTCATACATGAACAATATTTTGACAAAAGCAAATTGAAAGCAACATTAAATGATTATAAGCCAATATATTCATTATATTTGATAGAGCTGTTTTTATTATAAAGAAATTGTAGGTGATTATCAATTTCTCCTTATATCTCAGTACAAATAATTGATTAACTTAAGGCTTCTGCTGCAGATTTGTCGAACTCAGTCAATGATATGAGAACGTTTCAATTGTTTCTATTTTCAATCTGGCCATTCCAACAGATACTGGTTCCCCAGGAGTTGGTGTGGATGGTTCCCCCTCATTGTCAGGGGCAACAGAAGAGGAAGTGGGCGGAGACTTGGATGATGTAGATGGCGCCACTGGGGGTGATTTGATGACATCATCAGAAGATTGTGTGTTCACTTTGTGTTTGGTGCATGGGGGGATGGACACTGAGGGAGAAGTGTTTGATGACTTGTTGGTTATAAACCTAGACAACTGATCAAATGTTAGAGAGAGAGAAGTGGGACACAGAGGGAGAAGTGTTTGATGACTTGTTGGTTATAAACCTAGACAACTGATCAAATGTTAGAGAGAGAGATGAATATGTGTTTTATATATTGTTAGAGAGAGAGATGAATATGTGTTTTATATATGCAATTTTAGTATCAAAATGTTGTGAAATAGAATGAAAGGAAATTGATCAAAAGTACAGACAATAGACATAGATGTGTTGTGGGAATCTAGCTAAATATTTTGAGAGTCTGATGCAAGACCTTAGTAAGTTCTTCACATACATGAGGGGTTCATAGCAGCAGCAGACATGATTAACACTATCTGCTGCATATGCATTTTTAGGAGTCATTTAAAATTTATTTGCCTGATATGAGGTTAAATAGACTATCTACTGATTAATTACTTGATTCTGATCATGTTATGAACCTCTTTGGTTTTTAAATTTATAGTCCTTTTTGTAGAAAATTCTTATAATGTCTTTGTTGTGTTAGACTTGCAATAAGAGGAGAGAAACATTTCATGGTGTATACCACCATATCAGTGCTATGCCAAAAGACTCATTTCCACATTTCTTATGATTTGTGTTAACACTTTACCATTTAGAGACACATTTTGAGTCTTGCAGCAGACGACTTTCGAAAAGCATTGTTGCAAAAGTAGAAATTGCTTATAAATTGCATATCACAACAGCAGAACTGATTAAAGGATTTATGTTGAAATCACTTGGATAAATTAAAAACTTTGTTGATTGTACCTACATGTAGAAGAAGGACTTAATGAAATGTTTCAATTTGTTCCTTGACCGAGCAGATTTCAGGAAACATCAGTTTTGGCAATTATACATATTACATATTTAAATGATGAAATAAAGTCCTTTAAAACTGCAGGAATATTTGATAAATTGATTTTAAAACCTCTGTGACAAAAACTTTTTTTTGTCATGATGATGGTTTGTTACAAAGATTACAAATGCTGCCCTTTTCATCGGGTTTTAAAGGCGATAGGCGATGACGGTTGAAAAGGTTTATAATTACAAATAGTTGAAAATACTTAAGTCTCTTCTGATCCACAATATCTGAAGTTTGTGAAAGTTTTAATTCTGTGAATTTCATTAAATATAAAAGCTTGAATGTTTCCATCAATTCTGTTTCGTTGTATTTTAAAACCCTACCCCTAGGTAATAGACCAAGCAATGTGCCCAAAGTTGGTTTGTTGTTCTGCCTTTTTCAACGACTTTTCGTTCATGTCATTTCCAGAGTCATTCATGGCCTTGTGGTTTTAGTACAAAACATGATATCACATAGTCTCTCTCAGCATTGGTTCAAATCCCGGTAACAGCATTTGGATTTTCATAAGAGGCAGTCTCCTGACTGACTTACGGAATACCGATGGTTCTACCTGACTTGACCTTTATGGGTAGTTAGTTATGGGATCTTCCTCCATCATTTTTTTTAATATGGGTTTTACATCACATCAACATTATTTCAGTTATGTAGCGATGCCCGACTCTTAATGATGGAGGAAGACCCCATTCTCAACTACCCATAGGGGCTGGTCAAGGTGGGTAGAACCATCGGCATTCCGTAAGTCAGTCGGGAGACTGCCTCTCATGAAAATCCGTATCCCTCTCAGGATTTGAACCCACGCGGAGAGGGGCCATGTGATTTCAAGTTCTGTACTCTAACCACTAGGCCACGGAGGCCCCTCCTCCATCATTATTTGTAGGGCTTGCACCATAACTTAAATAATGTTGACGACATGTAAAACCGATATGAAATGAAATATAAAAAAATGATATTATTTACCATTATCCAAACTAGCATTACCAATTTACCTGGATCTAGATTTGTCCTTTGTTGTGCTACCCTTTTACGTAAAGCGCAATGTTAATTCTCATTGCTTACCGATAGACACATTGAGCTCAGATAGTGTGTCTGGCGTCATCTCTTATTCCGAGCAACTTTTCCTCCTCAACCACTTGTTGACTCACACCAAACCTCACAGAATTGATTCTAGGATTGTTTCTACAAATGTTCGGGTTCTGCGTTGCCGATTGGTTAAGTCGGAAGTCATAGCAAATGGAGGATTCTGAGTTCAAGCCCACTTATAACTCTTGTTTTGTTGGAGCGTCCTTTTGCAATACACTTCAGAGCCCTAGCCTAGTACTGGCGAATCCATGAGAGATGTAGCATAAATGATGACATCTGTTAAACCACGGATATAGTGAAGAGTCTACAAAAGATCCTCAAATGTGTCAAGTATGATGATTAATTAGTTAGAACCTCTCCAATCTGCTTCCTAGATACGTAACCAGTACTCGCACCAAATGTTGATCAATGCAAGGCGGAACCCGATACTCACGGGATTAGAACCCTCGTGTGCGGAGGCCGACGCTCTGACCCTGGACCCATGTCCTCATCTGATGATTACCAAGGTCACAGGATCGATGGCATAGTCATGACGTCGTTCCCGCCTCACTGCAGCCATTATTTACAACATCTAGATAGAACTCTGTCAAACTCCAAATGTTTGACTGTCCCAGTTTGGAAGAGTTTTCAGAAGACATTTAAAAATGTGATGAAAATGGAAAATGATATTCTGATAGGATAGAAAACATTGTGGGAAAAGGAGAAATTGCTCGTTATAAGCAATTTCTTCCTTTCCCTCAGTGTTTTCCAGAGTTGTCTGCAACAAATTGCTAAAATTTGTTATTGTTTGGTAATTGGTTAACCAGAACGTTGCAACGGTGCTGAATGTGCCTGACAATATACAACATGTACATTTCTGGTCGAAATCTACTGTTTCATCAAACTTCTTTGAATACTTTGAAGTAAATGGAATATACCATTTAAACGAGCAGATATTCTACAGAGATGACTTATTCATTCCATTTGTGACTTACCGTCCTAAACCATACAATTCCACTTTTGGCATGATTAGTATCATAGCAAGGCAAGAATCACTTGACGGTAATAACCCATCGGAAGAAAGCAATCAGGTTTTACATGATATGAATGTTTTGGAATGCCATCAATAATGAAGTTCCAAACAAAATATGAGGGATTAGACAGTGCTTACTTACTACATACATGTACATTGTATATGTGCCGAAATCATTGATTCTGAAAGTCTGGCAGAGATTTCGGTAGAAATGTGCAAATGTATCACGTAGCCCTAACCTGTGTACCATATAGCCGCACCGGGCGCACCCCGACTGCGATATTCGTTGATACACTGACAAGTCTTTCAAAGCCGTTTGATAGTTCATGCTTCAAGGATCATGAAAGGAGACTAATACTTTATCAAACTTTATTATGTGGTAAACCTTTAGTCCGTTTCAAAAAGTTATCACTGATAAAACCCTTCAGCACAACTTAAAAGTGAAAGCCAACGAGAAATACTTCGGATTAGTCAGTTTGATAATTCACATGCCTGATTATCCACCTCTGACCTGGTCACATGGTACAAAAATCAGAATTCGTAAGTTCAAATATGTTAACAACCATATTGTTGATAAACATGCTTGAATTGGTGACAACTTTATTTCATGCACAACATAACTTATATCAAATGAATTTATTGAACAGAGTCTCACACCATTCATAAGTTAATTTAATGACTTTTATGAACGTTATAGAAGAACTCCATATATTTTTTCAGTAATTTTATTGTACTAATTTTCTTACATGTGCCTTTAACCTATATACCATAACAAAAAGCCCCTGTCTCCCCTACATCTCTTGGCACCCATATAGCAGAAGGCTTGGGGAGGAATTATTCACGATAAGTAATTCTTTTGTCACAATAGTTTTATTTTTCAAATGCAGAATTACAAGGTTTAATAGCTGTTGGCTGTTGGGAAAATAGGTTAAACCAGCCAATCACTAAATCTCTCTGCTAAAATGTTATCCCTTCTGGTGTTTCGTTTTGTAAAATGCATTCAAAAAAACACATCCAACTTGGTTTGCTACCTAGCTTTATTGGTTTTGGTATACGAGGACATGCATAGATCTGCTCTTTTAAGGTCAGGACTCCTTCCGAGAAACGTCAATGCTCTTTGTGTAGCCTCTCCATATATGTGTAACGTTCGTTGAACGTCTATGCAAATTAGGAACCTAATGCATTGTTGTAGAGAACATGCTGTTATACATAAATACACCACAACAACTCAGTGTACGACAGTGTTATTCTTCACTGATCGGATGTGTTTGTCTCTTTGAGAGGTTCATGAATTTGCTCGGTTCGTTACATCTGCTTAGGCAGGCATTTTGAATTATACGAAACAGGGTATAGCTAAACAGCGGATATGGCCCATATCCGCGGATATGGAATTCTGTCTGCGGATATGACTTTTATTAGTGGAATAGACATTAAGTATGGTATATTTCAATACAATACTTTTTCAGAATAGTCAAAGATGTTGAATGACACCCTTAGATATACTTTTGAAGAAATTTTTTACTGTGTTGCTGTTTTAGTTGATCTTTCACAGCGGATATGGCCCATAACTGCGAATATGGAAATTGTCTGCGAATACATGTATGACATTCATTTGTGGAATAAAACAATAGGTATGGACTATTTCAATGCAATATCTATCCAGAATAGTAAATAAGTATTACGTGTCACCCTTAGATCTGCGTTAGATGAAATTTGATAGGCCCTACTTTGATTCTGTTAGATGAACTTTCACGGCGGATATGGCCTATATCCCCGGATATGGAAATCGGTATGCGGATATGACATTTATTTGTGGTATAAAAGTTTAAACATTAAATAAGATCAATTTCAATATAATGTTTATTCAGAAGTTAATAAGTATTAAATGTCACCCTTAGATGTGCGTCAGAAGAAAATTGGTACTTTGATGCTTTTTAGTTGATCTTTCACAGCGGCCCATATCCGCATATGGAAATCGGTCTGGGGATATGACATTTATTTGGGGAAAAAACAATAAGTGTGGTAAATTGTCACACACTATTGATTCATTTATAATGATAAATAAGTATTAAATGACACCCGAAGATATACGTTTGATATAAGAAATTTGATATGTTAATGCTGTTTTGATGATCTTTCACAGCGGATATGGCCCATATCCGCGGATACACTAAAATAAATACTCGAATATACTAATAGTTACAAATGAAAATAAGATGTATGTTATTCATTATTCATTGCGAAAAAATATATATCAAATTATAAAAACAAGGTGTAGTAATGAAATGCATCCCTCGCACGTTTATAATTTAAAGAATAATGTCATATTCGCAGACCAATATATACATACGCGAATATGGAAAAACAACTACAGCATAACTCGAGTATACTAATAGTTACAAATGACAATAAGATGTATTTTATTAATTATACATAGCTTAAAACATATATCAAATCATAAATACAATGCATAATAAAGAAATACACCCTCGTATGTTAATTATTTAGAAAATAGATGTCATATCCACAGACTGATATTATACACGGACATGGAAAGAATTACAATATAACTCGAATATACTAAAAGTTATATGTGAAAGTAAGATGTATGGTGTTTATTATTGTGATGATATATCTAAAATTATAAATACCCGACAGAGTAAAAAAACCTATCACGCGTAAGTTAATTATTTATAAATTAAAAGTCATATCCGCAGACCGATTTCCATATCCGCGGATATGGGCCATATCCGCTGTTTAGCTGTACCGTAAGAAACATTCTGATGAAAGAGAAAGATCAAGTATGTTGTATTACATTTTGTTTTATATAGTTGGGTAGATATATTTATTTACCGTTTCCGTGTTTTTAGATTTAACACTTCAAGAGTATGTAGACGGTAGAGTATTGCTAGTTATTAAACTGCGTAGTGGTTCAAAAGACAAAGGCGGATTGAGAAATAAAGTTTTATTTAGAAAAAAAATAGAATAACAGATCACAAAGTAAATTAAAAAAAAAGGTTGTATAAATATATAAATACACTCAACAACATTTAACAAATATCACAGGAATAAGCTTTGAAGAAAAGAGTATTTTGTTAGATCATAATAAAACATCCTATCAAAAGAAGAGATTACCATTTACTTCATACACATGTGTTTTAACATCATATAATCTCGTTTTAACACCAGTGTAACTTATTTACGAAGCCTCTGTAAGGCCATTTATGTGTGTTACATGCAATTTTCCGTCTATCAGAGTGCTTTTTTTTCAAAATTACTCTAAGAATGACATTGTACAAAAGTATGCAGTGATAAACAAGGATTCAACAAGTTATATAACTAAGAAGTCATACTAAAATCTGAGTATTTTCTTTATATTGCCATGCTGTTTCGAAATAAGTTTTTCTTCTCCTCCTATGTAAGTATGATAAATATGTCGTTGTTTATAATTTGCCGTGTTTTCTTTGTAGTTTATAGTTGTCTTCTATTCGTTTCTTTATCTATAAATACGATATTGCTATAAACGACTGTTTGTGAATTGAACTATGAAATACCGTAAGGGCCATCGACTATGTGTGCACTTTAAAACTCAAACAACCTAAAGTTCTTGTTTAACACTTCTTATTGTTGTTTGTTACAACATCTGACAAATAGTATATTAAATAATCCAAATTTGATTAAATCATAAATATCTTTGTCCATTTATATAAAAATATACATGTATAATATTTTATCATATGTTTTAACAGAAAACAGTTAGAAGTTTTAATCAAGGTTTTATGGTTGTTGACAGGGTAAAGTTGGAGGAGCATTAACAGAGTAGGGCTACAGGGCATCGCATTCTGTACCTTTATGCTGAACCACGTCGCCTAAATATAACATCAGTAGTAGAGGAGTCTGTTGTACTTTATTATAAGTATGTCTATCAATCTGAACTCATCAGGGTTATCCAATGAAAACACGCATGTCCCGGCTCACGGAAATACCCGAGTAGTTACGATTGTCTATCTATAAGATGGTGCATGATGAGGATCCCTTCGCCGGTCCGGGTGGAAGTAGGGATGGATCCGGCTCTTGGAAGGTCGTCGGGAAAAACACCCTAAAATACAGGATTGGTCCATTTACCATTTACCGTTTGGTACAGGATAAAGGCCGAACGGCTGGTCAATCACTTTATTATATAAGCCTTGCAGAAATAATGAGTCTGAAGACGGCAGCTGACAATGTGACGGTTTTAATCAATTAATTTAGTAATTGTTTGATTGGTGACATTATCCTTGGCTCGGGTCAGAGATTATAGACCTGAGATAAATCCCTAGTAGACTAGATATGGTTTAATGCGTTGACTTTGTGAGAAGGACTCTTGACATTGTCAAGATTTATTATAAGTTGTGAGACCTTTGTTCGCAATCGATGTAAAAAGAAATAATTTTAAGTTCATCACAGATTCGAACCCAGAACCTACCAAACACGAGATGGGCACTTTACCTCCGAGTCAAGGTGGTGATATGCATATTTTTGAGGAAAAAGTTTTTGTCTCATATTTAACGGTAATTATTAGCACTTGACCCTTACCTTATGGCCGATAGCCATTTTTTCGAGGAAGCTTGTGGTATGACGTAATCTGGTTTTTCTAGATCCATGCCCTCTGCTCTGTGCTCGTTAAACAGATTCTCGAATGTGTACAGGGAGAAAATCGGAATACCTATGGTATAAATAAAGATGAAACTGACAAACAAATTGAAGTAAGATATGGATATTAAGTTTTAACAATAAGTAGATGATACTCCATTGTACAGCTGTAAAGAGTGGGACTTTTCGCAATCCGAACAAAATTGTAAGGGAACGGAATTATTGGACCAGTTTAATGCAGACGACTTTTGAGTTTATTGCAGACGACTTTTGAAAACATTGTGGGTAAAGGAGAAATTGCTCGTGACGAGCAATTTCTCCTTTTCCCACAATGTTTTCTGCCATATCAGAAGATTATCTTTGAATTTCATCACGTTTTGATATGTCTTCTGCAAACTCTTTCAATTTGGGACGGTCGACAATTTGGCGTTTGCTAAAGGGTTATTACTATACACCGCTCATACAGACCGTTTATGTCTTAATATGAATAAGAACATGCTCTGCTTCATTAGTCCGTTAGTCCGTAGTAAAGCGGACATTTTGTTGGGAACGGACGTGTTCGGATAAACGAGGGTTCACTGTAATACTTTGTACAAACTATGTATACTATGACTAGGCACTGTGTACTTGTTTAATGAAATGTATGATGGTCTGTTCTATTCTGTTCTATAATAAACCAGACCTTTATACCCACCTGTGACCTTGAGCCAAGCATCAATTCGCTCCATGGTCTGTGTCATTGTTTCGAACTTCCTGGCGCCGATACGGGCGGGTGTGAACACCCTGGAGGAGATACAGGGCGGCGGCTGGGGGGACCCGGACGGGGACTTTACGTAGAAAACCCGCATTAACTGCACAACACGTCTCTGTTGGAACGTGGACACAGTCTCGTCGGTGTGCTGCGGGGATATGCTTACTTCACCGCCTGTAAAACGACAGAAAGTGGACCTAATTTGTTGGATTGTTCCGTCATACGTATATCGATTGGTTCAATGAAAGAATTTTGATTTTTGAAAGATTTGCTTTAGTCATTCATTGGGCCCTCGATATAAGAGTTTTAAGAGTATCGGTTATCAAAGGACACCAATATATCATATTAGTCTTGTACCAAAGCTGACACAATCCAAAACAGAGCCATCATTTATTTCTATGCCTTGTCTAATTATGCAAGTACTGGCAGTGTGATAAAATTGAATTCGAGTGACAGCAAGAACTAATGAAATCAGTAATGGACAAATTCAATTTATATCAAAGTGCACGAGATAAAACATGGTGTTTGAAAACCAACAAATATTTCACTATCAGTATGAATGACATAGGTCGATTCCAATACTGCACGGTCAAATTCTTTTCCAAATTTCCCAAAATAATTTGACTTGAAAATAAACATTGTGCCTAGAATATGATAATTGAATTCAAATCACAGTTAACATGTGAAAGTACACAGTTCCCATCAAACAAAATATATTGCAGTGAAGGATTTTAATTTTACCATGAAGATTAGACAAAACATATGCAGGTCTGCCAGTCAACGAAAGAATATAAATATTATTATATGTGCAATAATAAATGTATTGAGATTGAAGAGCATTTCATTTTAATCTGCCCAAAACGTGTTGAACTTATATGTCTATTAAGGCCCGGTCACACCGCCAGAAACTTTGCTTGAGCATTCCTGGAGCGGTGAAAAACAATCATCACCGCTCGCTACCGTTCACGACCGTTAAACAGAAGTTGGCCCCCGTTATGGCAACGCCGTGTACGCTCGATCACCGCTGATGGTTCCTCCTACCGCTCAGAAAGTTTTGAGCTGCACAAAACATTGCGAGCGATGAGGAGCGGTCAATATTCCGCTCCGACAATGTTCACCACCGTTCGATCAAAGCTGAGTCAAAGTTTGACACCGCTAGACGCAAGTTCGTAAACGTTTGGGTCCGCCAGGCCAACGCAGAAATCTTGAACGCTGGACAACCGCTACGTCGCCAGCTTTGCCCGGGCGGTGATGAAACGTTGAAAAAATGTTGGTGGAGCGGTTGTAAGCGTTTTTCGAACGGATAATGAATTGCTGGAACGGTGTCGGGCATTGAAGTAACGATCCACTGCAGTGATGAGCTTTGGTTTGGCGTTGGTATTGAGGTGTTGGAGCAGGACCAGACTTTAGGTATAAATACTGGGAGAAATGAGTCAGAAGTCCATTTTAAATCGAGCTACCTCAGTGCAAACGTCATTTTAATTTGTTTAGTTACAGTAAAAGTGTTCTACCATTGATGCTGGGAGACTTGTGATTGGTGCACTAGTCCAGCAGCAGAATCTGAACCTCCTTAGATTGCAACAACCTGTTGACAGAAGGAGAAGAGGTGGAAGAAGGAAAGACATAGTTGAGTTGGTCAGACAGTGAAGGCCTGAACATGAACTGTATCACAAGCTGGTGGTGAAGTTGGGGTATGAGGATCCACAAGCATTTCATCACTTTATGAGGATGTTACCAGCCATGTTTGATGAAGTTGTACAGAGGCTGATCCCCCCATTGCCCAAACAAGACACACATTACCGACCAAGCCTGGAACCTGATCTCAAATTGGCAATCATCCTACGGCACCTGGCCTCTGGTAACACCTACAGTAACATGCTATACGCCTGAAGGGTTCCCCACAACACCATCAGTGTGGTAGTAAGGGAAGTGGTAAAGGTCATTTATGAGAAGTACACAAATGAATGGTTGTGTCCAACAACAGAACAAGGATGGATAGACCTGGCTGACCAATGGTACCAGATATGGAACTTTCCCCACACAGTTGGTGCCGTTGATGGCAAGTAAGTGGCCTGTAAAGCTCCTCCTAACCCATGCTCAGAATACTTAAACTACAAAGGCTTTTACAGCATGATCCTGTTTGCCATGGTGGAAGCTGACGACAAGTTCACATACTTTGACGTCTCAGGCAATGGCTTATCATCAGGCGCTCAAATCTACAATGAAAGTGATCCCCATTGTGGGCTGGACAAGAACAGGATTCGTGCCTTTCCTCAGCCAGACCCCCTTCCCAATGACAATCAGAGTGTGCCTAACTTCATCATCGCACTGTGGTCCTAAATTGTGAAGCCTTACAACACCAGAAACCCCACCCATGAAGAGCTCATTTTTAACGTTCGACTATCTAGGACAAGACGCGTTAAACCAACGCTAAACCAACGTTAAACCAACGCTCGCTACCGTTAAACCAACGCTAAACCAACGCTTTGGCAACGCCCGTGTTCTCGATATGTTTTCCCATTTTGTGCGCGGTGACGAGCGGTGACAAAATTCAGCCCCTCTTCATACCGTTCAAGGAACGCTCCAGCAAAGTTCTGGCGGTGTGACCGGGCCTTTATATGAAGGTTTGCATTAGGTCACACACTAAAGATCTCACCTAAGAACTTGTCAACCGTGATATTGGTTTGCTGAATGTTTACTATTCGAATACCCTGAAATTGTAAAAATAAAAAATAGTTAAAAAAAAAATCCATTTTATCTCACTTTAACAAGCCTTTGCCTTTATTTTAGCTTTTTCTCGTTTTTTTCTTCCCGATTCCATAGAGGACCAGGGTACCGTTTAAGGAAAATATTTGCGAAAGTCAAAATATGGAAAGAATCTTAAATGATAGTGCAATATTGCAATGTAACACGTCATTGGAAGCGTCTAGTAGAGACGTCTCATAGAGACGGTTCCAATGATGTGTTACTTTGTATTATTTCTTCGTCCAATATTAAAATAGTAGGGAATGCTTTTTTGAACGTACGCAATTATTCAGCATAAACTGTTTAGTAAAAAGGTACCATCGTCTTGGTTTTCCATAGTTTATATTGGCATAGGTTGTTGCTCTCAATTAGGACGGTTCCCATATTTCAATATGAAGGAGCGTCGTCACCTATATCAGGAAAAGTAAAGTATTACCATGGGTAATTCTGGACAAATTGGTGTCAAACAGTTTATAAATGTACAATTGTACACAAAGGCCATGCACCTTTTGATTACGACGCTTTTAAAACCTTGTATCTGTACATTACCAAGGAAGCCAACTGTAGCATTAAAAGCGGAAACGCTATCAAATCATAGAAACATTAATGATCTTCTTCTTCTTCTTCCGGTTAAGCATTTGACTCAATAGAGAGCGTCGAACTACGGCATGGTGGTCAGGATTAAAAGCCCACAGGGCAATATTTACAATTAAAAACAAGTTCCAGCTATGTCTACTGGAACTGAGTAGCCGGAATGCTGAGTAGCCGGAATGCTGAGTAGCCGGAATGCTGAGTAGCCGGAATGCTGAGTAGCCGGAATGCTGAGTAGCCGGAATGCTGAGTGGCCGGAATTCTACTCAAAATATGATGATAAATGATAAAAGTTACAGCTACAGGACAAAGCGGAATCTACAACAACTTTTGGTAATAATGAGAAAAATGAGTTAGTTTATCACTGCATGGTGTTCCACTTTGACACTCCAGCTTTCGATGAGTCTGCTACCATAATTTCCCAAAAGTGAATACCTACCGGATTTGCTGGAATCCAGGTCGCAACGTTACCCAGGTATGAGTCAAAGTTCTCGAATTTGGCCGGAATCAGTGTGGTACCCTTCGCAATAAGCTCAGGTTCAAAATCTTTTATTCCTGAAAAGGAAACGAAAAAAATATAATCGATCGATAGCACAAACGAATGGTTAATTAATGTGGCATGGTGTAGCTACAAACAGTGTATTGCAATACCCGGCCACGTTGTGTGTATAGGTCACTTAACACACATAAAAAAATAAGTATGAGTTCATATGAATGATTCTATGTGTAATAGATGAAGTAATAACTTACATTTAGTCTTAATTCGTCCACCTCTTTTTAAAATTAATTGACATTGTAAGTTGGAATAGCAGACAATATTTCATGTTTTTATTAAATTTTAGGCTTCGAATGAGTGTTTATTCATCTGGCCATGGGTATGTAAGCGCATTTTCTGCATATGTCAGAAGCATCAATTTTTTTTTTCATTTACCTCGACATAAAAATACAGATGGCGTCAACTAAACGCTATTTCAGTTATGATGCGATGCCTGACTCTTTATGATAGAGGAAGACCCATATTCAACCGTCTATGACGGCTGATAAAGACAGGTTAGCATCGGCATTCCGTAAGGCAGCCCTGGAGACTTCCTGAATGAACATAACTTACACCATCTATCTTAGTCTCACAAGCCTTTTACGATAGATTATCTCGTCAACATAAGGTTGAAGAGGAAAGAAATACCTAAGAAACACGTTAACTAAGATTTGCGTGGAACATGAGATTGGTCCTTTCTGTGAAGTCTTATTCTCGTACTATTTAAACGCGTGTCTTCATTTTTTCTTTCTTTTTTTTCATTCACAAAAACAACGATTTCTTTGAGATTTACGGTTGACAACAGTCTTGTAGACGTAAAGTTACGAGTCTTTGAGAGACAGGTCCGGGACCTAATGAGGTTTACTTACCGATAGTTTCCCGTGCGGGATTCCCAAGTATGTAGAATATACGGACGACCTGTGTCTCTCGTCTAAACTTCATCTTATCTTCGGTCCAACACGCCGTCTCGGGGTCTAGCTCTCGTTTAAACAACTCGTACGCCTTGATAAAGTCCGTTTCCACAGTCAATATGGAGCCTAGCAGAGGAAAGATTCTGGGTTAATTTTAATCGTAGTTCATAAAATCTTCTATTCATTATGTCTTCTATATAATTTATATTCTAATTACTTATCTCACATAGAATTCGTGACTGGTTATGCGTTTTTAACAGCAACAGACTAATAGTTAAGTATTTTGAGGCATGAACAAACAACTGCACTTTCTTTGTTTAGTAAAAAGCACTGTGACAAAAGGGAGAAAGTGCTTGTTACGAGAAACCACCCATTTTGTCACATTTATTTTCTGAATATTCTTGTGTAGATGTGTCAAAGTGAAAAGCTTTGACTTGAAGTAAAATGTTCATTGAATGTTTCCGACATATACATACGTTTTAATGAGGATGAAGCAACGAGCAAATTCGTCTTTTGTCGCAAAGCTCATTTCCTAACATCATTCAGAAACTGTCAATTTCCATATTCAATTTCATTATTGTTTTCTACCATTACTCTAAATTTGGACCAATCAAACAACAATCTAATAAAGGGGTTATGTATTTAACATAACTTTGTGTTCTAACCTGGTATAGGATCAGACGCGAGTTTCTCGTTAATATCGTCGATGGTTTTGTACAGATTTTTGAAGGTATAATACTTCCGGTAAGCAATGCCTTGTTCGTAGACCAGTTCTTCTCCAGCAAAGCTAAGCATGTTGATGCGCCTGCAATGAGAAAGGAATACATTCAATGTTAGTTCTTTTAGAATTCATGCATTTCCGAAAAGAAATGGGGACAGACGTGAACTTACCAAAGGATAATGAATGCAAAAAAAATAGTTTGTTTATATTGAACTGATTTGTGATTCCACAGCATATGGTTTAGGCATATTATTTTGCTTTTTTATCAGGTAAGTAACTAATAATTACTGTTGATGCGATGTTAAATACGAACAAATATCACAGACAAACCAACATTAGGATATACATACCCACGCCTAGTGTGGACTGGTATCAGTTTTTCTTCCTTGCCTGGTAGCTCGTTTCTAAGACCCAGTTGTTGAGTAGGGGAACCAGGATTGGTGTTTTTGGTCAGCCACATCCTAAATACATCAAAGCACACATTTACAGTCAAACTTGTCTGAAGCGACATGAGCCCTTACATTGTACATAGTTACGCTGAATATGCAAATACAACAACAAAGCTCATAATGCATATAAGAATGGTTTCTAAAGCAAAAATTAATAAACAACTATGTACGATAGAAACAAGAGAAAATAAGGCACTCATCGTCGCACTTAAGCGTCAAAAATACATGCTTATGGGCAATTCATTCTTTCGTAACAATTGGTTCTATAGACTTACACAACAGACAACGCAAAACGTTTCATGTTAAGTAAAATGTTATCAAATAACAATGCAATTTTCAAGTTTCAAGTTACAACATTTTATCCGTATACTACTACAAAGAGTATAAATGAGACTGCCAGGAGACGAGCGCTGGTCCTACCTAAGTCCCCGGATGTAAACAACGTAACCGAACGTGGGGTCGGGTCTCAACATCTCATTAAGGTCATATGTCAGACTCCCGTCGGCGTGGGTGCCGATCTTCCTGATCACAGTCTCACATTTCCACACCGTCATTCCGGGGTTATCCCTCAACCATTTGTTAGCACCCTCCATTATAGCACTGAGAAACACATTGGGAATTAATGCAAAGAGTTGTGGTTAACCATTTGTTTTTAACAGAAAATTGAAGATGACTTCATCATCCATCGCCATCAAAAAGGGTGGTTTGCATGAATTGGAAATCGGTTCTCAAACTCTACCCAGGGTTCTATTTCTTTCCATATTTTAGAGCGTTTGTAGCGAGAATTTCTCATTTCTTTCCATATTTTAGAGCGTTTGTAGCGAGAATTTCCCATTTCTTTCCATATTTGAGAGCGTTTGTAGCGAGAATTTCCAACTAACCTCTCGATTCTAAATAGTTTGTTCCTAGGATTTTTCTATTAAATTTGAACCGAGAACCTGTGATTGTTTTTTATCTCGACATTGTCACATTACGTCAACATTCTATTCCACTACTCATTAGGCCTCATCTATGATGGATTAATCTATCAGTCTTCATTATAAGCATCATCATTGGTACAACCAGCATTTCCCCCATTATCAGTATATGGATCAATATCCATTAACGTCAAGTGTCACATATATAACTTATAAAATCACCATAAATAACAAAACCATTATCATTATTTGTCATTAAATCGTATAACTTATAACGTATATGTATATATCTTGTATGATTGTAGCAAGGAATACAGAAACTACCATGGCAAATCACTGACCTGAAATTGTCGAATGTTGGAGGTATTTTCCCCTTGATGTTTCCGATTTTAAGACACCGCGGCATGATGTCAATATAGGCCAGGGAGGACATATCGCTCTGTTGTTCCTGCTGCTGGGGCGGTGTTTTCACCGACGTCTGATAGGCACCCATCACCTGATAAGTGTAGGTGTGTATGAATAGATAAGCAAATGAAAAGACATATAAATAGATGAATGAACAAATAGTTAAAACGATAATGTATAGATAAATAGATAGATAAATAAATAGATGGATAAACAAATAAATGAATGACTGAATAGGCAAATAAATATATATATAAATGAATGAATGAACAAATGAATCAGTAAATAAACAAATAAACAAATAAATAAAATGATGAATAAATACTGAATGTACTTGCCATAACTCTTGACAAATTTGGCCAACTTAAAACGCACGTTTGACCTATGTAGAAAATTTCGTATTTGTTTTTAATTCATCTTATTTGTTCACATTGTAAATTTGTTGTCAAATAGTGTAATCCCTTCCCGTTTACATTGTGTTTCGTGTTATATAACCTGATGTTTTCTATAATAGGAATCGAGTGTGTTGAGCGTATTAAAGGTTTCGTATTTGTAATATTCGGCCTTGTAACACAAATACGTAACCTTTTGGAGGAGGGGCTTGGTTAACCTTTAGAATGCTATGTAATTTTCTAATATAGATAAGTGTGTCATCTGCTTTCCAAAACCTTAAATATCTGCTTAATTCTCATGTGAAAAGACACTCAGAGTAGCAAACAGGTTGGATCACAGGCCAGCCGCCAATCTACTTGGCGTCTGGCCTGGATCTAACCTGTTTGCATAAGAATGAAGTCGGTTCCAGCACATTAGGAGTTTAAATATGCCATACCTGTTCATAGCTGGGTGGCAAACAGGTTGGATCACAGACCAGCCGCCAATCTACTTGGCGTCTGGCCTGGATCTAACCTGTTTGCATAAGAATGAAGTCGGTTCCAGTACATTAAGAGTTTAAATATGCCTTACCTGTTCATAGCTGGGTGGCAAACAGGTTGGATCACAGGCCAGCCGCCAATCTACTTGGCGTCTGGCCTGGATCTAACCTGTTTGCATAAGAATGAAGTCGGTTCCAGCACATTAAGAGTTTAAATATGCCTTACCTGTTCATAGCTGGGTGGCAAACAGGTTGGATCACAGGCCAGCCGCCAATCTACTTGGCGTCTGGCCTGGATCTAACCTGTTTGCATAAGAATGAAGTCGGTTCCAGCACATTAAGAGTTTAAATATGCCTTACCTGTTCATAGCTGGGTGGCAAACAGGTTGGATCACAGGCCAGCCGCCAATCTACTTGGCGTCTGGCCTGGATCTAACCTGTTTGCATAAGAATGAAGTCGGTTCCAGCACATTAAGAGTTTAAATATGCCTTACCTGTTCATAGCTGGGTGGCAAACAGGTTGGATCACAGGCCAGCCGCCAATCTACTTGGCGTCTGGCCTGGATCTAACCTGTTTGCATAAGAATGAAGTCGGTTCCAGCACATTAAGAGTTTAAATATGCCTTACCTGTTCATAGCTGGGTGGTGGGAGTAAGAACATAGCGTCAGAGGCTGTAATTGGTGGAGGGGCGGCGTCCATCACTTCCGTACCCTTCGACATCCTGGACTAGTATGTTCGCTTTACCTGAGATTATTTATTTGTTTGTCATTATCATCTTAGGAGTTACATCTTGGGATATATATCAGTTCGTCCTTTGTTCATTGTTTCTTTATTTTGTGCTCTTTTTATCAGTTACTTTGACAACAATAGTTGCGTTACATGAAGGAAGCATGTCATCGAGAACATTATTAATTACACTGGCTTTCTTAAAGTGTTGATTTGAATGTAACTTTAGGGTAAACCCGCTGTCTCAACAATATTTCAGTCATATCGTGAAAATCAAATTTCTGCTTCTCGAGTTAAGTCGAAAAGTTCTTGTCACATGTCAGGGTAAAAGACAATTATAACTTTGCGTTATAAGAAAGTCACCGGTTTAACAATTAAACACATATGACAAAGCATTGATGACTGATGAATGGTGATTAATGTTAACAGGATTTTAATGGCAAAATTCTGTCACTGAGGATGGGTATTATGGAGTCAAAAACCAAGTTGTAGAACTGTTCTTTCACATTTCTTCTTAATGTGACGGGGGCTTCTTTATATTTCAAAATGTAGCTTCCGCAATATATATCACTACAGTGTGATGTAGAACGTAAAGATGTTCAACTGTCAGACTTGTCATACTGGGAAATCCCTATACTTGATCCAAAGGAATATAATAAACATGTATAGGGACCTTTTCGTTTTCCTACCCCTTGAAAATAGACAACTAGGAAAAGTGAAGAGATTACTTGGTATGAGTTTCGTTTATCTTGTAAGAATAGTTTCTAACAAATACTCGTACATGTATAAAGAAAGGACGTAATCGATTTAAGTTGTCTTCCCGTAATGCTGTTGATAATGATCAATGATTAAGTACTATTGTTATATCGTGATTAAGGCATGCCATACGCATGTACGTGTCAATATTTGACAAAGCGATTGAAATGGGATCGTGACAGTATAAAAAGACTGCGTTGAATGCCTTAAGAGGTGTCCAAAAGTGATACCATTCATTTACTTGTTTCTTTTGTTAAACACTTTTTTAAGTGGTGCATGCCCTGTTATGGTTTCTAATGTACTTAAAAAGGGTAATTTTTCAAAGGGTGCCCCTTATCCCTCCTATTATTGATATCTGTATCTAGTCTAAATTGAAAACAACAGCAAATAACTATAAAAGCATTTAATTACAATTTTTTTATTATGTTAAACCAATATGACAAAATTGAAAAATTGTTTTTTTTCAAGAAAATCGTACTTTTGTTACAGTAGTTTCAATCAAATACCAAAAATACATAGAATTCTCTTCGTGTGATTTTCTTTATTCCACTGTTGTTTTTAATTCGTTCCACTCACAAATTGTGAATAGAGAATATATTTTGGAAAAAGAACAAAAACATACGTACAGCCACTTACCCGTATATATGTATATGCTAACAGCCAAACAAACTAAGAACCACTGGATATCTACAGAATAGTTAACTCCGGCGTTTTGGGATAATGAATCAAGTTGAGATATTAAGCTTAAAAAGAAAAGAAATACATTATAATGTCTTTTTCATCTACCATAATTTTGAAATGTAAATCACCAGTGTCAAAATATACACGTATAACCTTCTAATACACTTCTCACTTTAAGCACGTATTGACAGAAAACTTGAGGAAACATCTGTTCTTTTTGACAAATTTCTCTGTTTGATTGGTTCCACTCGGCTTCACATAAACGTTCCAATCCTTCGTTCATTGTTTCGCTAGCCTTGGGTCCTGGTCCATGCATGCGCGCATAAGACAGGATATACAAACGGGCCAGGCCCCAGGCTAAAGTGTCGTCTGCTGTTGCTTTTAGTATGAATCATATATTACAAGCCCCCATATGGCAGAATGTGCTATTAACCCTAAACAAGACTTGCTATCAAAGAACATGTTCTTTGTTTATATGCATTTTACATCACATCACTATTTTCAGTCGTTATATTACAATAGCTTATTGTATATGGAGGGATACCCACCTTGCCTAAATGAATGTCTGCAATGACTGGTCAAGACGGATAGAACCATCGACAGTTCTTTTATCAGCTAGAAGCTTTCCTTTTTTAATGATTATTCAAAAGTAGAACCGCCGTAATTAGAACCAACGTGGAAAGAAATTCGTGATTTTGTGATTTGATAGCCAGTAGTCTACCCACTAGGACAAGGAGTCACCTACTATAGAGTGTAAAGTATTAAACGTTTAAATGCCGTTACGAAATACTTATTTAACTCTTATCTCCAGTATACATCGATTTCACATATCTGGTACATGGGAATCTTAGAAACCATAAAGGCGAAGAATAAAATGCTCTTTATGATTAATGAATGCTTTTTGCGAAGTGGTTTTTACCCAGTACTGTAAAGGACCTCTTCACATTTCATGTTAGAACCTAGTTTTGAAGTCTGTGGGGAATTCCAATACGAAACATTTATTGAGAATGATTAAATCGATGAAAAATATCCATTTTGCTTATCCATTTTGTCGCGTTACACACCGAAATGAATTGTAGTTTATTAAATAAAGACACCTACAATGGAAAGTTTCAAGACTGATCACCAGATATTGAGTCCAGTTCATCGAGACATTTGCCGAACGCTTGGTTTCATGGTTATATAATTTTGACATATATGGATACAACTTCAAGTGACATATGGCATAAACAATTCCTGTTAATGATTTCTTGCTATTAGGCTGAATCACAAAAGAAATGAATATGCGGTTAGCGACTTTTTAGCACGTTTGTCCTATGCACCCAAAGTAGGAGTTTGTGAGTCTCATAATAAATAAAGAATTCCGATGACAAAATAATCGCATGAAGAAAAGATTCTATGATGTATGAACATTATTGTGACCAAAGTATGAATTGCCCATTATGAGCATTTATTCTTTAAGTCACAGTGGTTTGTCAAGTTTTCCACAGCGGATCTGCCAGAGTGATGTATTATAAAGAAAGATATTCACATTTCGAACATTTATGCGGACAAAGTGCATTTATTCCGTTACTTTTTCACACTGTTATACCCCAATTGTCCTCAAAACACTTGATTTCAAAATCGGCAAAGCATTTGTAGAAAGAGATAAATATCACAAACATATTGTTTGCTTATAAAACATCGATTTATTTACGATTCCACCCGGTTACCTGCACAGTTACCAGTAATAAAACAATGTGTATTTTACTATATACATATATGGAATAGAACAGAACAGAATACATTTTTAGATATTGGTACCTGTGTTTACCTGTAAATCCTAAACGTCCCGAAGACACTCGATTTCAAAATCCACAAAACATTTCTATCGATCCTCTAACACATGTATCAACTACCCGATATATAGAACACGACTGGGGGGTTTAATCCGTTCTGAATACATTGGACAATCAGTCATTTCGCAATGGGTTAAAGTGGCTTGGTTTGTATTGGGATAATAATACGGGGTCACGTGAATATACTACATGTATTCACTATGTACACTATCCGATCGAAACGTACAGGGACTAGATATCGATTTCCAATCAAACAGGGAATATACCCAGGTAGGTCTGCACACGTTTTGTGCCAATCGTAACTTCTCGGGTATTTCCGTTACCCTATAATAAGACGTTTTCATTGGATACAGTCGATGATATCAGTCGGTGTTATGCATACATATACGGGTATGATTATAAACTATACGGAGTGTTTGAAAGAAAGATTAGTATGTGGGGTATCTATCTGAAAGCATACTACATGTATAAACTATATGGACATTTCACAGTTAGATCAGCCATCATACATATTTGGAGCAAGTATACTGGCTTGGCCTGTCTCAAAAAAGTTCGCATGGTAGATTTTCCATACGTTAAAAAAATGTGGTACCATGAGTCCTACATATGAAATCTTTATCGTACTTTTGAAAGAATAACCACTTTTCATTCACAAATAAAAAAACTACCTTTGAGATTCAAGAGTTACGACAATGAAAACGTAGTTATAAAGTTACGAATCTTTATTTTTTATGAGACAAGCCCCTTGTTCATTTGTTAAGGAAGGAGACTCGAGAGCGATAAATTCAAATTGAAGTCATTTCGATGCAACGCATTTGAGAGGATACATACATCATGTATATCAGTTATTATTGGGTTGATATTTATAAACAGTCCAAACAATGAATAGTCTACCCGACAGATCCTCAAATGTTATTCTTTGGTCTCTGATAAATGCCAAGTCAATTATGCTATATCGTCTCTGTCGGACGTGTTGATACAAAAGATGCATATTCAACAAGCGTTAAACACACCCTATTCACGTATGTGTACTTATCGGTCAACAAGTAGAACAATAAAAATGCCTTCGTAACATTATGTTGGAGTGTACGATACTTAACAAATTGTCCTTAGTTGGAGTGTACGATACTTAACAAATTGTCCTTAGTTGGAGTGTACGATACTTAACAAATTGTCCTTAGTCATTGCTTGTTGTTGCTTTAAACACCTACCAAACGACCTCTATTGTCTGCTGATACTTAACAAATTGTCCTTAGTCATTGCTTGTTGTTGCTTTAAACACCTACCAAACGACCTCTATTGTCTGCTGATACTTAACAAATTGTCCTTAGTCATTGCTTGTTGTTGCTTTAAACACCTACCAAACGACCTCTATTGTCTGCTGATACTTAACAAATTGTCCTTAGTCATTGCTTGTTGTTGCTTTAAACACCTACCAAACGACCTCTATTGTCTGCTGATACTTAACAAATTGTCCTTAGTCATTGCTTGTTGTTGCTTTAAACACCTACCAAACGACCTCTATTGTCTGCTGATTAAACGTTACCAATACGGTACTGTTGGTTCCTTTTTCCCCAATATATAGCACTAGTTCCAGTGGTGTTTTCGCTGATACTGGTACACTGAATAGAAACCTCTGTATATATATACATGATTCTGCTATTATTTGTCATCAATGGTTAATGAATACGGAAGTTAAAGTTTCTTACAAAGACTTTGTATTAGGAAGTATAAACAAACTGGTTCCCTTAAAGGTGATTGGTCTACAATGGGCAAATCTTT